>VTPC01005799.1:43684-89442 GCA_011009095.1 Ignelater luminosus
TTTAATTTTCTTTGATGTAAAAGATTAAAAGTTTTATACCCTTTAAAATGATATATCACGCATGGGGTAGTGTCGTTTAAAATTTTGGGCCGGGAGTGGTTGGGGGGGGGGAGGGTAAAAATTTACCAGAATCTTAAATGGCATTAGCCCATGCGTGATATATCATTTTAAAGGGTATACAATTTTCAATCTTTCACATCAAAAAAAATTAAAATCAGCCCAGCCGTTCGTGAACTAGAGACAGAAACGTATTGATTGAATTAAATACATTTTTGGCTCTAATTCCCGAACGGCTGGGTCGATTTTAATTTTCTTTGATGTAACAGATTGAGAATTTCAAACCCTTTAAAATGATGTATCACACATGGGGTAGTGCCATTTAAAATTTTGGGGTGAAGGTGGCTGGGGGGAGGGTGAAAGTTTCCCAACCGACTAGAGTAGGTTATTAGATGTCCCCCTCCAAAACAAAAGCGACGCGTTTCTGCGGTTTTTAATAATTTTACTAATTAAAGAGTTATTCAAGGTGGGAAGTTTGTATAATGTATAATTACGTATAATATATTAATTGTTGTTAACGGGTTTATAGATCTATTTTATAAAAACGAAGTTTATTCCAAGCTTTCGTACATATATTTGTACTTCTTCAGGGAATCTACAGTAATTACAAACTAATATATTGTTAAATTTAAGAATATTATTTATACTTACAATTGTAAAAAAAGGAAAGATTCTTTTATAATAAATAATTAGTAATACAATGTATATAAAACATAATTTTCTTCACTTTTTAGAAGCTTTAATATTATATACATTGTATTACTAATTATTTATTATAAAAGAATCTTTCCTTTTTTTACAATTGTAAGTATAAACAATATTCTTAAATTTAACAATATATTAGTTTGTAATTACTGTAGATTCCCTGAAGAAGTACAAATATATGTATGAAAGCTTGGAATAAACTTCGTTTTTATAAAATAGACCTATAAACCCGTTAACAACAATTAATATATAATTTAAAAAAGGTCGTTATCATTAATAATTAATTACGTATAAGTCATTAAAGTACGTTTACTGCAAGTTTCGCCTCTTTTCCTCAAAGGGTGTCCATTCCAGGGCCGTATTTGCACCGTTTTCAGTTTTTTTTGCGTTTTCGACCTGGAAGATGACTTTATAGGAAAAAAGTGCATTGAACCTTTTTTGTTCCCCATTCCATGACGCATCAAAGTGCGACAAGTACGTTTCCCTAGGAACTTGAATAACTGCCCCAAAAATGTTCAAAAGAAGGCAAACTAAGTTTTTTTTTGTTCTAATCGACTCCAAAAAACAAGAGGACGCTACTGGTACCCACCTAAGCTTATTGTCCTGATGTTGCTCTTTAGTTTAGAAAAAATAAATAAATAAATAAAATTAAAAATAATTGAGTTACAAATTTTTTAAGTGGGCGTCTCGGCGTGCTATGGAGAAAAATGCGGAGTTAATCGAATCCAGTCGGGTTTTCTCGAGTGGGTAGATAAGCACTCCCAGAACATGGTGAGTAATCAGAATAGACAAAGAGTATCAGACAGCAACATCAAAAGAGTATCGAGTACGAATGGTAAATTGAGAAACCGATACGGAAAAACAAAAAAAAAAGAGAAAAATATTCTGATTCCAGTACAAGTAAAAAAAAGTATAAAAATAAAAAGAGAGACGGGATTATATCCATGGGCCTGCAGATGGTGTAATGGAGCATGAAGAAAGGAAACACTCAAGTAAATTAGATAAGAAAACCGATGGGAAAAACCACAATAAGATTCAGAGATGAGCAAGCTAAATACAGACTGAAAAAAAATTAAAATAGCGAAATGAAGATTAAGAGTGAAAAGGAGAAAGAAGATTTCAATTCATCCTGAGCAGGATAAAATTCTACTGTTGAATCCTTTACCTACCTTTCGATGGCTTTCTTTAAAAACAGCGAAGCCTGACTGCCTGACTCTTCCATGATAGTTTCTAGGAATGTTCATTCGGCACGACCTCGATCGCTTTTTTGCATGTTTACTTCAACTTTTTCAAGTGAATTTTAATTACTTTCTCCCATGCCGTTATTAACAGGCGACGTTGCAAGGCTTTGTTGCCTGACCGCTGTTAGCCATAGTAGGCCGATCATTCAGGCATGCACAGGGAGATTATCTAGTTCATGATAACTTTCTTCAGGAAGGTTGTTGTAAAAAAAAAGCGAAACGATTTTCAGTTTTTGAAAGAGGGCTGGCAAATATATCAGTTTTTGTTTCATTTTCTTTTGATTTTAGATTTTTGAAATGCGATAGGTTGAATTCATCAATCATCAATGATACTGGATTACATAAATTTAATTTAATAGATGGCTTTTTTGATTTTTGTTTGATGTTCTTATCATCACAATTAATTTTTAAGAATAAAAAATGCTGTGGTAATTATTGAAACCTGTCATTTTCAAAGAAATATTCATTCAAACCACACGATTCAAGGTTGTGAACGATTCTATTTTTTATATAAAACTAGTGGTTGTATAATTTATATGGGTTTCTAGATAAAAAGCTTCTAGGAGAAATTAAATTTATTATTTTAGTGTTATTTCAAATTTAAAATAATTTAAATAAATTTAATGCTTACTATAAAAAAATTATGTTACTACATCTTTGACAATTAGTTTATTAAATTTTTATTTGGGAATTTCAACTACAATTGCCATTGAATAATAATGTAACCGTTTATTATAGAAACTTTCAGCAAACAACTTCTAGGCTTTTAAAATAAATACCATTAGTGCGAGCCGTAAATTATTTATTTAAAAAGTATTTGGCTAAATGTTCGCAAATTAAGGTTAATATGCGGTACTGTTAATTTCAATAAACATGCACAAGTTTTCTATTTACAGTTCTCTTCACGATTGAAAAGATTAAAAAAAACAAGTTAAGAGTATTTGGTTGTAGGTGCAGCTTTTTAAGCCAAACACATTTTTACCCGGCAGCAAAATCATCGACAACGGGAGCATGGCATCGTAACGTTCAAAAATAAAATTATGATGAACAGTAAATGACGCCATTATAAAACGCCACATGTGAATTTTTCACAAAAACAAACGTCTCTGATGCAACCACATCATACCATACATACACTCACACAACATCCGTTTTACTTCATCGTACCCACCACCCCACCGTGTGTTTTGATTCTATTAGAACATCTTTTTCTAGAAGCAAAAACCACCCACACAATTTTTTTTCAAATGTAAAAATCGCACCAAGAACATTTACCATCTCTGTCTTTTGTACGTAAAGTTATTTCATGCATAATATTATCAACACGTTAACCTTGAAACTCCAACTAACCGACCAGTGACATGCTGATTCATATAGTATTTCACCCGCATAGAATTCACCCGTACATCCAGCAGCTATTGCATTACATGAGTTTTATATTTTTCATTTCATATAATATTCTTTACAAACAAGATGTATATTAACTAACACTAACGTAATAAATGACGTGCGGTGCTAAATACTCGATGCAAAAAAGCAACCGTTTCAATTAGTAACATTTCTGCTTTTTAAAACCTAGCAATTTGCAAGCCTATGATGAATAAATAACTAATTTTATTATTACTACAAGGAAAAGTGAGGTTAGAATATATTAACTATTTTTTTTAACTTTCTCTAGCTTCACTCCAAATATGGTGCTTTGGTAAAACGTTACAGTACCTTTTTGTAGAGCTTAATCCAAGTCAAATCGCCTTTGGAGTCTGTGTACTGTAGACCAAAAAACCAAACTTCCCTCAGTCCTATAGTTTTCACTACTTGGTCGAACAATTGCTTGCCGGTGGTGGTCTGCTGGATCGCGAACTCTAGTTCCGCGTCCATCGTGGTGACCCGGACATTCATCTGAAAATGTCAAAACAATCTTTTGTAGTTATTTGTACGAACAAAGATAACAGTGTTACCGATTAAATTAACTTATTCCTGCCCCAATTACATAAAATTTGTAACTTTTCAAAAAAAATCATAAGAAAGAATTGACTTAACTGCTAAAGTTCCACATCTACTAGAGAACGCTCTATGCTCTGATCAATAGAATTAAGTTAAGTCAGAATCAAAGAAAGTCTCCAAAAAATCTTCATTGCAACTATCGATGATAACGACAATGAATGAAGCCTACACCATACGGAGACTTAACCTAGAAACCTTCGAAACTATGCATATTTTGTTAATGCAATTCAACGTATACGGATTCCTTTTCTGCCTTACTATTATCCTTTAAAAAAAAAGGTCATAAGAAACACCCTAAAAAACTTCACAGGTTTTCTCATCAAATTTAATGTTTTAGAGAAACAAAATAGTAAAGTTAAATCGTTTTGTTTTATTCAATTGTTTCCGAGAATTAAACACAATGCATTTCATAGTACGCTTTGATGATAATATCGAATCTTTCTAATTTAGATTTTACTTCAAAGGTAAAGTCTTGGTCGTTATTTCGACTAGCTATATTTTGAGTGTTCCATAGTTAGTGTTCAAGCATTTTCTCTAATTTAGATTTCACTTCAAACGTAAGGCCACTTTTTGCAAAAATTTTAGTCTTGGTTGCCACACCAACCAGTCATATTTTGAGCCTTTAACATTCAAAGTTTCTTCTAATTTAAATTATACTTTCAAAGAATAAATCGATTTTTGCAAAAATTCTGAATGTTCTTCAAAGGGAAAAATCTTCATGCATTTCTTGGTCAGCTTCCAGGATCTCTTCTAATATAACTTCAAAAAGCCTAAAAATTCTCCAAGCCTTGGTTTCTTGGCCAACATTAAAAATTTCTTGCAATTTCGATTTTAATAAATCCGATTTTTGTAAAAAGTCTATAAATTCTCCAAAACGGAAACATTTCCAGGTTTTGCTCGCTATTTCCAACAGTCATATTTAGGACATTTTCTGGTGGGCATTGCAAATCTGTTCCAATTTTGATTTTACTTCAATTATGCAATTTCTAAGTCTTGGTAGCAATTTTGATCAGCCGTATATTTTGGATACACCTTAGTCAACATTGCAAACTTCTTCTAATTGTCCTTTTGCTGCAAAGGTTAGCCAATGTTTGTACAAAATCTGAAGGTTTTCCAAAACGAAGACAGTTTCATGTCTTGGTCGCAATTTTGATCAGCTATACAGTTTTGACATACCGTTGATCAGCATTCAGAATTTCTTCTAATTGCGCTTTTACTACAAAAGTAGTCGATTTTTGCACAGACTAAAAGTTTTCCAAAACGAAAGCATTTTCATGTCTTAGTCGCAATTTTGATCAGTCAACTTTGAGCATACTTTGGTCAACATTCGAATTTTTCGTATTTTTGGATTTCTCTTAAAAGCAAAGTTTATTTTTACAAAAAGTCTGAAAGCTCTCTAAAACGAAAACGCTTTCATGTTTTGGTCACAATTTTAATCAGCCATATCTTTGTTGGTCAGCATTCACGGTTTCTAATTTTCATTTTTCATCAAAAGTGAAGTCTACTGTTTGCAAAAAGCTTTGAGTTGTACAAAGCGAAATAATTTCAAAATCTGGATTGCAATTTTGATCAGCCGTATAATTTGGGCACATCTTGGTCGACATTCAGAAATCCTTCTAATTATGATTTTACTGCACAAAGTCTAGTTTTCCAAAACGAAAGCATTTCTATGTCTTGATCGCAATCTCGACCAGCCATAAATTTTCGACACATCTTGGTCAGCATTTAGAATTTATTCTAATCCTACTGGAGAAGTTAATCGATTTTTACACAAAGCCTGAAAGTTTTCCATAACAAAATAATTTCCAAGTCTTGGTCAGTCATATATTTTGGACATACCTTGATCGGCATTCATATTTTTCGTAATTTTTAGATTTCTCTTAAAGGTAAAGTTTATTTTTACGAAGTCTGAAAGCTCTCCAAAACGTGAAGCTTTTCATGTTTTGGTCGCAATTACGATCAGCCGTATCTTTCTTGGTCAGCATTCAAAATCTTTACCAATTTTGATTTTTCTTCAACAGTGAAGTCTACTGGTTGTAAAAGTGTTGAGTCGTACAAAACGCGATCATTTCCAAGTCAAGTCAATATTAGTAAAGAGTCTGAAAGTTCTCCAAGGTGGAAACGTTCCCAAGTCTTTGGTGGCCATTTCGGCCACCCATACCTTGAAGATTTCTTGGGCATTTAAAGTTTCTTCCTAGTTTGATTTTTCTTCCAAAGTCAAGTCAATTTTTGTAGTCTCAAAGTTCTCCACACCGGAAACGTTTGCAAGTGTTGGTCGTAATTTCGACCGGTCATATCTTAAAGGTTCTTTGAGTAGCGTTCCAAGTTTCTTTCTATTGCGATTTCTCTTCCAAGTAAGGTCGATTTTTGTAAAAAGTCTGAAGTTCTCCAAGACGTAGATGTTTCCAAGTTTTGGCCGCCATTTTGACCAGCCATATTTACGAGATTTCTTAGTCCCAATTCAAAATCTGTTCTGATTGTGATTTTACTTTAAAAGTGAAGTCTATTGTTTGCAAAAAGATTTAAGTTTTACTAAACGAAGTCATTTCTTAGTCTTGGTCGTCATTCCGACCAGCTATATTTTGAACATTTCTTTTCCATTGTTTCTAATTTACGTTTTACTGAGAGAATGAAGTCGATTCCTGCAATGAGTCTGAAAACCAAAACATTGCCAAAACTTGGTCACCATCTTGACCCGTCCTACTCTGTACATTTCTTAGTCAGCTTTCAAGATTTCTTCTAATTTAAATTTTACTGCAAAAGCAAAGTCAATTTTTGCATAAAACCCAAGTTCTCAATAACAAAAACATATCTACGTCTTACTCGATTTCTGCAAAATGTCCGCCAATTTCTTCCAATTTCGGATTTTCTTTCTAAGTAAAGTCGACTTTTGCACAGTCTGAAAGTTTTCCAAGGCGGAAATGTTTCCAAGTCTTGGTTGCTATTTTGGCAAGTCATATCTTGAAGATTTCTTGGGCAGCATTCAAAGTTACTTCGTAGTTCGAGTTTTCTTCCAAGAGAAAGTCAATTAATGCAAAAAACAAATCTGAAATCTCCAAGACAGAAACGTTTCCGTGTTTTGGTCGCCCTTTTAACCAACCATATCTTGAAGTTTTCTTAGGCAGCATAGTTAGATTTTTCTTCCAAAATAAAGTCAATCTTTGTAAAGTTTCAAAGTTCTCCAAGATGGAAACATTGGTCGCCATTTTGGCCAGCCATACCTTAAATGATATCTCGAGCAGCATTCAAAGTTTTTCCTAGTTCAATTTTTCTTCCAAAGTCAAGTCGATTTTTGCAAAAAAAAATTCTCCAAGACGGAAACGTTTTCCAATCCTTGGTCGCCATTTCGAGCAGCCATATTTTAGACAGTTTCTGGCCAGCATTCAGGATTTTACTTCGAAAATATAGATTCGATTTTTGCAAAAAGCCTAAAAGTTCTTCAAAACAAAAACATTTTCAAGTCTTGGTCGTCATTTCGACTAGTCATACTTTTGACATTTTTTAATCAGTTTTCAAGGTTTCTTCTAATTCTTGTCTTGGTTGGCAATTGCAACCTTGCATCCTTTTCTGCATATATTTCCACCAAAGCTGTATCAAGTTCTCTGGATATAAGAAGATATCGGAAACTTTATTCTATGCGGTGTGGTGCATTATCCTGTCGTCTTTCATAGATAGAAAGCCACAGTCTGTTCTGATCCTCGAGTAATTATATAATCATTATGTTCGTCTAAAGCTGGCTTATTGTTTTTATCAAATGCTGGTCAGATCTTGTTTTAGTTATGCAAGTGGCGACGGAGATGGGAAGAATTCAAAAAATATTAATTTCTTGTTCTTGAACAAAAGAAGAGTATCAGAATGCTTGACCTTCATTCCTTGGTATTTAAAGATATTTTACTTTACTTTCACCTTTTTTTTTCCAGATTTGATCGCCGTGTTACGGCAATTCGTTTTTGGTTTTACTTTTCTTATCTTTATTTATAAAGTAGCCATATTCAGGTTGAACGAATTAATACAGCTACAGGCAATTTTTTGATTACCAAGTGCAGAAAAAAATTCATAAATATTAATGTGTCATAATACGCGATGTTCTAGATTTTTCTGCCAATGAGGACACAAATCAATATCGTGTGACCTTTTCCTAGGCCAACTGATTGAAATATATTATTATAGAATTGACATGGTATGATGACTCAATATACGATATTCAATCTTGACAAGCAAGAATGATGGATTGGAATATTACGTATTTATTTAGGACCACCTACTATCTATTCACAAAATAGTCACTCACTGTTTTGCTGAGCGTCAAACATCTAATTTTTCGATAATTAATTATTAAATAATAATTCCAATGAATCTCTCTGGATTCTGGTTCCCAATCAAATTTTATAACAGACTCAAAATGGAAAAAATTACAAATTAGGTATCTACAAGAAACTTTTGCGCTTTTAAGTGAATATAAAATATAACGATTTGAATGTTTTACAGCAAGGTGTAAAAAAATAATAAAAACTATACGATTATCGTGAAACAAACAATATAAAATGATTAATATGACATTAACGGCGCTGTAAAAATCGCTTTTAACGATGGTACCACCTCATTATTGCAACTCGACTTGATTACTATGCAATTAGAGTTAAAAACAGTTTGAATGGGATAAATATTGAAAAAAAAGAGTCATCAATTTAGCTAATTGTTTCAAGTGCAAATTGGAAAGAAAAAAATAGTCACGTCATTTGAAGATTAGATTTACAATTATAATTAATTCTTTACGCATGTTTCTTTTTATTGTACATGTACCACTATAAATCTACCATACTGTGCGTATCCAAACAATTATGATTTTGTCTAAAAAAAATTTATTTTTAGTCAAATATTAGCAAAGAATACAAGGTCGGGCAATGTTCACAACCACTACATTATTATTACTATTATAATCCATTAGAAATGGCAATGTCTACGTAATGAGCTTACATAATAGTAAAAACGGAGAATTAGAAAAAAAATGGAAGAACCGGTATTCATCCGGTTATCTTATTTTTAATTTTATAACAGTTTTCTGTTTTTTAAACAAAATGTAAAATTGCAATTTTTCACCAGAAATACCTACCAGTTTTCCAGACACCATGATTGCGTTTAATAATTTAAATTAATCCACAAAACACTAAAAAGTGTTCACAACACTGTAATAAACAGAACGAAAATTAATATCAAGAAACCACAAAACTTTATCACGATCCGCACACAAGAAAAATTGATAAAACTATCATAAAACGAACAACCACAAAAGTGCAAACCAACTGACGCAATGACGCTACCGGTGCCCCGGCACAGGCAGTTTGTTGAACGTAACGTGTAACCGTCAAATACACTCACTCAAGTCGCAGGGGAGCCTTAGCGAACTCGTTCTTTTACTCCCATTGGTTAAAGCCACTAACTACTTCAAAGCCGTTACACAGGATGATTCCAATTTCGAAGGACGCAGCAACAAGTGTTCCTTCGAACAATGCTTAACCGACGACCCGACCGGTGGTGGTTGGTGTGTCTCATCTGCCCATCTAATAAATTCATGACTCATCGTACATTTTTGTTGATTACTAATAAAAACTTTTAATATTTTACAATTATTTCGTTATTTTTAAAATCTGACAGTTACAATTTTAAAATCGCAACCAATCTCGTATTTGCAACGTTATTTTTGCATAATAAAATGGAAAAGAATTCTTTTAAAATTTCAAATATTCGAAAAATCTGACATGACACACACTGCAGCAATAAAGTACGCAATCCTTTTGTTTTGTAAAATAGTAGAAATTTCTACAGCAACTTTTAATTCTAGCTATTACTCATCGTTTACTTATTCTTATCGGGGGAAATTAACTATTGAATGGACTAGTCTTACGTAACTGTTTAACAATAGTACAATCAGAATAAAAAATTCCAGCTCGAATATGTATACAGGTAGATTGTTTATTTAATGATAAGTCACGTCACAGAGATTTGACAATACAAATTCTTATGTTTAAGTTGAAATAATAAAATACATTTAAAAAGCGAAAAAAAATCCTTCTGACGTTTCAAGCATTAGAATTTTAATAGAAGAACTTCAATGGGTTGTTTTAAAAACATTCAAACATCCCTCGACTAATACTCAGCTGCACTTTTTTACTTGATCGGAACTACTTAAACCTCAATCATTATTCGGGCAATTTTTTACACGGTCCATTCGTTAACCCCACTTTCTTTTTGGTTTGGGACATGATGCAAAGCGACTCGTTTTGTAACAATTTAAACACACCTGCCGCCACCACTACAATTTTTTCTGCAAGCCGGAGATATGAAAAGCAAATATTGCAAAAATCCTGGAACATATCCCGATTAAATCTCATGATTATCAACGCCTACCGAAATGAATTTTGGTCTCAATCTGGAAATAATTTTTTATGATGCAATGTGAACATCCAAATGGAATCAAATAGAATTTTTGAGTTGGAGCTTTCAATAAAGAAGACGTCTCAGAGTTGATTACACAATTGATATGATAATCCTCAGCATCACATCCCAAATAGTATGAGACTTGGTTTGCAAGGCGTGTGCAAACCGCATATAAATTACGCATCTTCCCATTGAAAATATCGAAATCTAGTTTCAGTTGCAAAGTTGCCGCACCGTAAGCTGCCATGATCCGGGCCGGCGCAAGGACGTGCAAATGAGGCAGCTTGCCGTAGGCGCCATCACGGTGACTAAACGCTGCACAATAGAGAATAAGACAACTGAAATAAATAGGTGTTAAGAGCGGATTCCTACAGCTCTTGCCAAAAATCTCAAGCGTTCTTTTTTCTACGTTTCGAATTAATACTTTGTTGGTTATTTACTGCCCACGAGTGTTTTCGAGTAGATCTCCAGCGTTTTTCTCCGAATTCTTAATGTTCCAGACATTTAATATCCATACCTGCCTGCAAATTCGATTAGCAACTTGACTTCTTCTGCGTTTCGAACGGCATGACGTAATCCATAATTTCGAACTAATAAATAAGATACAGAGACGTTCTTTCGAGAACTCTCAGCGTTCTTCCCAGTGTTTAAGAGTAAATTTTCAATGATTTTCCCAGAATTTGCAGTGTTTTCCCCATAAACTGCAGACATTTAATAATATTATGAAAACTCATGTTTGCAAGTCCTTAAGTAGGATTAACATCTTTATTAATTTGTAAATTCTAGACGTACACGTGCACGATAGTTGTAGTGCCATGGATTAGCTAAAAGAGGGTCCACCCTAGAGTATTGCAAGGGCCGAAATTTCCATGCCCGGCCCGACTGGGGATAAACTTGACACAGTCCGAAAAATACCCGGTAACTTCTTCATCGGCCCAAACAGACCGAAAAACTCCACAGACCCGACAAGCCTAAACGGCATGAATAACCCAATATAATGGCCCGACAGCCAGATAGATTTTTGAACTGATGCCCGGGCTGACTTAAACTCGAATTTTGGGTCTGGCCGCGCAAAAATCCGACCATGAAACCCGTCCCGTCTATGGTGCAGTACGAAAAGATTCCTCTTCGGTTCAGTATGAAAATAATGGTTGTGCTAGAGGCCTGCACGGACCCGGCTTTCTAATCGGGTTTTTACGCGGCCCGGGTCTGGCCGGAACTGTTTAAAAATTTATCGGGCTTTTCCGACCTACATCCGGTCAAACGGGCATTTAAGCCTGCCGGACTTCTCGGTCGTCGGGTCGTTTGGAACTCTCGGGCCGTTGAGCATTTTAGACTTCTTGGCCCCTCGGGCTTGTCTGTCAGGCGGTTAGGACCTCCGAGGCCTGTCTGGTCTTTTGGATCTCTCGGCCCTTCGGGTTTCTCGGATCGTTCGAACCTCTCGGCCCTGTCGGGCATTTTGAATTTCTCTGCCCTTCGGACTCGTCTGTCGGGTCGTTCGGACCTTTCGGACTTCTCGGCCCTTCGGGTCGTTTAGAACTCTCGGGCCGTCGAGCATTTTAGACTTCTCGATCCTTCGGGCTTGTCTGTCAGGCCGTTAGGACCTCCGAGGCCTGTTTGGGTTTTTAGATCTCTCGGCTCTTCGGGCTTCTCTGTCAAGTCGTTCGAACCTCTTGGCCTTGTCGGGCATTTTGAATTTCGCGGCTCTTCGGGCTTGTCTGTCAGGCCGTCCGGATTTCTGGGCCCTATCGGGCCTTTCGGACTCCTCGGTACTTCGGGCTTTTTGGACTTCTTGGTCCTTTTGGACTTCTAGGTCCTTCGGGCCTGTCGTTGCGTTCAGACCTGTTGGACTTCTCGGTTCTTCGGGATTGTCTGCCAGGCTGTTTGAATCCTTCGGCCTTGTCGGGTCTTTTGGACTTCTCGGTCCTTCGGGCTTGTCTGTCGGGTCGTTCGGACCTCTCGGCCTTGTCGAATCTTTTTGACTTTTGACGTTAGGGCCTTTTAGACTCGGGTTGTTTGGATCGCTCGGCCCTTCGGGCTTCTCGGTCCTTCAGGTCTGTTGGTCCGTTAGGACCTTTTGGACTTCTCGGCCCTTCGGGTCGTTTAGATCTCTCGGTCCTTCGGGTTTCTCGGTCTTTCGGGTCAGTTGGTTCGTTAAGACTTTTGGACTATTCGGCCCTTCGGGCTTCTCTTTTGCGTCATTAGAGCCTCAAGAAGTTACCGGGCTTTTTTCGGGTCACGTCAAGTTTGTCCCCAGTCGGGTTGGGTCTGGAAATTTCGGTCCGGGCAGAGCTAGCTTGTACGAGCCAGTACGAAAATCACACATGTCCGAGTCAATACGAAAAACATCTTGGTCTGGTGCAGTACGAGAATCATCCGCTTCGGATTGGTACAAAAAGCCCGACCGGCCCAATAAGCTCGACAGGTACGAGTAGCCTCAACAGCCCGATCGATCCGAGCAGTCCGACATGCCAGAAGGGCTCAAACGGCCCGAACGCTCGGATTGATCAGAAGTAGGCCCAAAAAGCCCGATAAATGTTTAAACTTGCGCAGGCCTGTAGTTCACACAAGAACGTGCAGATGTCACTTACCGTGACTGCAACTAGCATTTATTTACCACACAAAGACGCTATAAGCTAGCTTTTTGATCAAGACATCTCAGGTAAGTGGACTTACGCCATGCGGACGAACTTTTCGTAGCGTGCATGTGGTGACGTTTGTTTCGCAAGAACAAGTCAGACTGACGGTTCGTACTGGACTGTTAGAGCTTGCGCAAGTCCATTGTTCACAGCCTCGTGAGGTCGATACGCACCCTTGAAACTTCTGTGGTTTGCAAGTGGAATGCAAACCAGTCATAGGTACGTAACTTTGTAATATCTAGGAATGCCCGCGACTTCCACGTTAATAAAAGCATGATCAGAGGATAACTTATTCAATTAACTTTTCCAAGAATAGTAAAGGAAATGTAAAGTTCAAGATGCAAAACTGGGCATGAACCGGAGAATGCCAAATGACTCGACAACTTTGGTTCGTTATTGTAAATCTTGTAGCCGATTTGCAGAAACGGAAATATTCAATATTTCGCCGACTGAGATGAGCAAGCTTTTTTGTTTAAAAAAAGGCAAGTTCTAGGTATCTAATTTTTTCTACGCAACTTATAAGACATTTTATAAATAGCTGTACAAACCTTTAAGGGCTGTACTTGGCCCGCGGGCCATATTCTACCCATTCCGGGTATATATTCTAGTACGTAAAAATAATTCAATTTTGTGCTAGGAGAAAGAAAAGAAGCTTGTTAAGACATACTTGGAGATACTGGATCTTCTTGAAGTTTCCAACGATTGCTTTGCACTTACCTGAAGAATTTTCATATCGTTATGTTCAAGCAAATTTGCTATACGAGGTAGTACATTTCGTTTGCCAACGTAACAAGGATGCGTATAATAAATCAGTTTTCGATTTTCTCAATATTTGGTTGGTATAGATAGTTAGGTTAGTTGCAGTCTTGCAGTTCCCTTCTCCCCAGGTATCTGTACTATCTTTCATGTTTCTTCTTTAAAAAAAGTTTATCTACGTTTTTTGAAAATTATGTGTTGATTGTCCACCAAATAGTACTTATTTACATGCTCAAAGCTATGTTCGAAAAGTCTTTCGATTATCAAAGTTAAGAACAATTGAATAAACTTATCTTAAGAACAAAATGACAATAAAGAAATGCAACATTACTATAATAGATACATTGGAAAATAAGTTGGGAGCATTATCAACAAAATCACCACACCATGCTAACATAACTAATACCAAACAAGACCTTCAACTGTACAAAATGCACCAACTCGAGTCATTAAGTTATACTGGACATTAAAAACTGTTCCATTCGTTCATGTCCTTCACGTCACATGGGCATAATTTGTGTGACTTACATTAGGTCGATTTATAGGTTAGTGTAGTGGCTCAAGAACCATGGAATATTAAGAACAATTCTCTATTCTGTCTCTACATGGCACGTTATATTTTTTTAAATTAAATTGTAAAATGTGTTTTGTGTTCAAACCATTGAGGATTTTTACATTTATATGATAAGAATAAATATTGAGAAGATGACGTTGCAAAAAAAAGGTATCCATTAATTTGTTCAATGGTCATTGTGTCAAGGTGCATTTGAAAACGAGTAACAAGAAAACGAGCACGCATGCAAATTCATTAATCTCATTACATATAATAAAAAAACAACACATTTATACGTATACATAGGTAACACACACACATATGCACACACACGTTGGCAATGACACTATAATAAAATAGGTATATATATATATATATATATATATCCTACATGAAGCAGTAATAATAATTCTATTCAGATGAATCAGAAAAAATGTATCGTGCACACACACATGTAATATTTACTTTTGAAGGTGACCCAGGAATGTACAATTTAAAATTCCACTGGCCCTGGAAAAAGCTGGATTGTGAAACCACATTCAAATAGGATGATTTCTTTTTACATACTTGTGATGTTAGAGTGATATAGATCAAATTTGACATTATTATATAATTTTGTTGGAAGATTTACTAATTCATGCACTTTTACTGGCGATATGTGTTAAATGTAAAAAACTGGGACAATCATCATAAAGCTGTTTAAAATATATAAATGTGAACTTTAACAAATTTGGCAATAAATTACCTTACACTAAAATAATTTATGTAACAACCTGCAGTGTATGTATTTATTTAAATATTCTCTACTTTTATACTTACCGATTTAGGCATGGTGGCAGTATATTATTAAAAAAATCTACCTGAAAAAAAAATAAAAACAAAATTAGTAGTAGTAATAATAAAAAAAACATCAAAATTATTCTGTTTTTATATTTTTATGAATGAAATTCAAATAACCCGATTTTAAAAATTATTTTATACAAAGAAATGTAAACAATGACGTCTTCTAATAATACTAATATCAACTGACGTGTCTATTTTTAATCAGCATCAAAGTTATTTTATTTTTAGTTTACAAAACGCTACTGCGGTTTCTATTTTGCCAGTTGCTAAAATTTACTTTTACTTTGAAAAATATCAAAGGTTTAACCAGATTTTAAAAAAAATTTGTAACTTGTGTAACAACATAATTCTGTCAAATTGAAATTTAAAGAGTTATGGACCATCATCCTACACAAACTTTCCATTATAAAATAAATTGAATTTTAATATCAATGTCCCCTTTCTTTTTCAACTATCTGTAGATACAAACCTATCTTATCGCGAAAATATAAATTTCCAGACATTCATTCATCTATCTTATGTTTATACTGTTGCAACGAATATACAAGAGATATCTAAAAATGTATCTGCACCTTCCACGTATGAAAATATTTACTTCAAGGGTGTAAATATCGAAACAATGCAAAAATAAATATTGATTTCTAGAAATTACGATATACTTTTGTTATTATTCGCACAAAGCGCTTGTTGTTATTATTTATTAATGTTTATGGTTTCCTGAAAAGAAAATCACACAACGTCTATAAATAATAATTTGTCATCAAGCAGTTATAATAATCAATGAACAAAGTTACAGAATGGATCTAGAAAAAACATAACTGGCCATGGTTTTCATTTGTTTTTGCGTTTGCGATTTCGACACCTAAAGTAAAAAATAAATGATTTGAATATTCAATGTAGCTGAATGTCGGTATATTTACCAAAATCAAAAGACGCCTGCATCGGCAAACTTTAAGAAAAACTATTATTATACAGTATGTCCAAAAGATCGCATTAAGCATGGGGATCTCAAAAACACTAGAAAATAGAGATTCTTTGAAGCGCCTGTAACGGCAACACTGCAAACTTTCAAATAAAAACCATTATAACTGAAGCTTTAGAGTTTTAACAAGTCGCCTGCGGCGGCACCATCTCTGCACCTTCTTAAAATTGAAGCTTTGCGACTTTCAGAACAGGTCCCCTGCGGCGGCCAGCGGCCACACATCACCCTTTTCACAAAGCCTAAGAGATACGCTTCGCCCATTCTCAAACCCGATTACCCAACTTTTTTAATAAAAACGCTTCTATTCAAATTTTCTAGAATGGGTTGCCTACGGCGGCCAACGGTCGCACATCACCTTTCCAGGTCAAGGTTTAGGGACGTGCTTTGCAGTCCACACACAGATTGCCTGTTGCACCATGCAAAGTTAAGAAAGAATAGGCTGTTGATGTTCAAACTTCGCCCTTTTTAACACTGCTGTCTGCAGCGGCAACATCGCAAACTTAAAAACAAACGATAATATCTGACGCTTTCGAGTTTTAACAGATCTCTGCAAGCCTTCTTAAAATTATCGTTTATAAATGAAGCTATGCGACTTTCATAATAGGTCGCCCCCGGCGGTCACCGGCCACATGTCACCCTTTCCATAAAACCGAAGAGATGCGCTTCGCCTATTCCCACCACGACTACCCGACTTTCTTAATAAGAACGCTTCTAAAGCTTCAAGTTTTACAGAATAGGCCGCACAGACTGTCTGTTGCAACATGCGAAGCTAATAACGTTCAAGCTTCTCCTCTTTTCTAAATATTGCCGCCTGCAGCGGCAACATCGCAAACTTTAAGAAAAATGATAATAACTGACGTTTTAGATTTTTAACAGGCCGCCTGCGGCGGCACCACCTGTTTATACCGTTTATAAATGAAGCTTTGCGACTTTCAGAATAGGCCGCCTGCGGCAGCCCATGGCCACACATTACCTTTTCCACAAGGCCTAAGGGACGCGCTTCGCCCATTTCTAACTCGATTACCCGACTTTCTGCTTCAAGTTTACAAGAATGGGCCGCCTGCGGCGGCCAAGTCACGCATCACCCTTCCCGCCAAGGTTTAGAGACATGCTTTGCACTCCCCACACAAGACTGCCTTGCAGCATGCAAAACTTAAAAAGAACAGCCTGATGACGTTCAAACTTCGTCCCTTTTTTAATGGTGCCGCCTGTAGCGGCAACACCGCATACTTTAATTAACTAATTATTACTGACACCTTGGGTTTTTAGAACAGGCGGCGCCACCGTCGCAAGCTTTCCTAAAACCAATGTTTCTTAATACAAACGCTTATAAAGATCCAAGTTTTCCAAAACAGGCCGCCTGCAGCGGCCAGCGGCCACGCAATAAAATGTTTGCGCAAGCTAATGACATTCAAAATTCGCCCCTTTTTTAACAGTGCCGTCTGCAGTGACAACACTACAAACTTTTAAGACAAACCATTACAACTGACGCTTTAGGTTTTTAGGAAACGTAGCAAAACTTCAATACAAACGCTCATGAGTCTAGTTCTGCGACTTATATAACAAGCCGCTTGCGGCGACCAACGGTCATATCGCCCTTCCCGCCAAAGTTAAGAAATTTCGTTTCGCACTCCCTACACGGAATGCCTGTGCTTTGCAACATACAAAGTTTAAAAGAGCAGGTTGCTAACAATTAAATTTCGCCCTTTCAACAAATCTTAAACCAAGCGATTATAACTGGTACCTTGGATTTTTAGAACAGGTCGTCTGCGACGTCAACGTCGCAGACCTTCTTGAAACCATCACTTATAAGTAAAGCTTTACAGATTTTTTTTCTCTTGCTGCAATACGAAAATAAAGCAAATCCTTCCCGTCTTCGTCGCCATTTAAGATACTCATATGTGATTAAAAAACATTTAATGGGCAATAGACAAACTAAACTGCTTTTAGGCAAATATTATAACTCGAGGTGGTCTTCGACTAACACGTTTGACAAACGTTGTGGAAGACACGTAGATAATGCATCATTGTCCTAAGAGTCAGGAAAACATTCGTGAATGCACAAATATGAGAAAAACTCTTGCCCCTCTTCGTGTCGACATTCGCAGAAATGTTCAGTCGAGATTAGAACTTCTACAAACTATCATTATTTAGAAACTTGAGGACTTTTCCTATAGTGAAAGATTTGATTTGTGGTGTAAAATCGGAATCAGAGAATCTTTTGAATGCCAACCAAAGAATGTTCAAAATATGGCTGGTCTAAATGGCGACAGAAACTTTAAATTATTCACTTTCGAGACAACCTCAGACTTTTTGCATAAACAGATTTTACCTTTGAAGCAAAATAGTCAAAATTAGAAGATATACTGAAAAATGAACAAAAAATCTTGAAAATGACGATCAAAACTTGAAGCACAGCTCGGCCTTTAATAACTTTCAGCCCTTTTGTATAAAAGTTTTGCTCTGAAGTAAAATCAAAATTAGGAGATATTTTCAATGCTTACAAATAGGCGATAAAAACATGACGTAATAGAATCCAGATCAAGAATTGGAAAAATTTCCGTTTTGAAGAATCTTCCAAGGCCCAAAAACACATGGCTGATGGCCAAGAATCAGAAAAATTAATCTTTGGTAGAATTTTAGGTTTTTTAGTTGAAATAAATTCTTATCCAATGCAATACAATCAAGATTATGAAAAACTGATTAAATTGGTAAATAGGGCCCGAAATATGCCTGTTTGAAATGGTGACCAGAATTCAAGTTCTGGGAAAGTTTTAGGTTTTCTGATTGAAGTAGACTACTATTCATAGAATAAAATCAAGATTATAAAGAAATGCTTAGATTGGGCAATAAGGTCCAAAGCATGGTTCTTCAAAATGATGACCAAGTCTCAGCAAAATCAATTTTTGAGAGATTTTTAGATTTTTTAATTGAAGTAGATTCTTATCCATACAATACCCAAGATTAAAAAGAAGTGCTTAATTGAGTAATAAGGCCCAAAATATGCCAGTTCAAAGTGGCGACCAAGACTCAAAAATATCAAGTTTTGCGAAATTTTTAGATTTCCTGATTGAAGTAGACTATTATTCATATAATAAAATCAAGATTATACATAAATGCTTAGTTTGGGCAAAAAGGTCCAAGGCATGGTTCTTCAAAATGATGACCAAAACTCAGCAAAATCAATCTTTGAGAGATGTTTAGATTTTTTGATTGAAGTAGGTTCTTATCCATACAATAAAACCAAGATTAAAAACAGTTACCTACCTAATTGAGCAATAAGGCCCAAAACATGCCAGTTGAAAGTCGTCACCAAGACTGAGAATCATCAATTTTTGAGAAAGTTTTAGATTTTTTTGACTTTTGAAAATCGAAATCGAAACCATCAAAGTTATCATCTTTTTTCTTTAATTTTTAGATTTCTTACCTTAGCTGTTACTTAAACGGTTCTGGAAGTCGTGGCTTACTGAAATGCTTATTCTTTTTCTGAACATGCTGTATTTACATAAACGAACAAAAGTAAAACGTTCGTAGCTTTTTTATTTACCTCACGCCTCGACTATATTTAACATAATCAAATATTGCAAACGTGAAGCTTATCTAGTTCATCCAGTTTCTAATTCTCCAATTTAGCCGTAAAGATGTCAAAGAAGTTGGAATTTAACAATATGCAGTGTAACCTTTTAATTTAGGGTATAGTTTTGCAGATTTTTCATTCTAATATTAAATTTTATTAAACTTCTACTTTTAGTAAGTTTAATAGCTACTTATAAAGATCTAATCTGCATATACAAAGAAAAATCGAAATATTTTAAATAAATCTATGACTTTAATGTTAGTGTTGACCTATAAAAAATATTAACCTAGGGAACTTTGCGTTGGAACTATAAGATGTTAGCTGCTGCTTCCACGTGAGCAATTGGAGTTCACAGTTCATGAAGTTCTCACATGAATATAACAGAATTAAGAAGCCTAAATAGTGCATTAGATGCATGGAAAAAGTTTAAATTAATGAACATCCAAGTTTTTCTATGTTATCCATTCACTGTTAAAATTTCGTGTTGAATATTCTAAAGAATATCTTGCAATTCATAAAAATCGTTCTGGTTTGTATGGCCTAATTATACAGGTTGTCAGAAGTGGGTACAAACACTTGTACCTGCGTATCAAACGTTTTTAACATTTATGATTTTAAAGTGTTTTCAGTTTATAAAAAAAGATTTGTCGGGTCAAATCTAAGAAAGTTCAAATCTGCTTTTAAAAGCTTATTTAAAGAACTAAAATAAATTTAAATAACGTTGAAATTCCTTCAGATATCTAGACACACATATAAAATGCAACAGAAGCAGGTTGAAGTCGGCGTGATGATGGCTAGTGCCGGCACGTACTTTAAATGGTAATTAATTCCAAAAAAATAAATTTCAAACTTATATTTATATATGCTAATGATACGTACTTTAAAAATGAATATATCAGGGCACTTTTATCCACCACATACGTAGTACACACACGTTAGTTTGATGGGTGCACACACCCTTCACGCGCGAGATGACAAACTTAACGTGACAAATCGAGTCGGTGGAAAATTCTTTTTCGATTTTAGGTTTGTCTACTTGCTAATTTCATGGTAGGGACATCTAGTGGATGTAAATTATTAATCGCGCGAATTTTAAAAGTGGTATAGTTTTTAGGAAACTGTAGATTTAGGAAATAAAACTTTTCTATGCAAATTGCGAATTTTGAGTATTGGTGCAGATAATTAAATTAATTTAAAAATTCATGTGACTCCAAATACTATTTTGATTGGAGCGGAGTCGATTGATATGACTTCCCCCCCTCACTCATTTGTTTTGTTTTTTGTTATCCTGTCATTATTCTAAATTAAGGTTATGTCAGTATTGTCAAATTCTTGTTGAATTTATAATTTTATCAATTATCAGAAATAATGTTTTTAAGAAGATGTGCTTTATTTGTCATTCAATACAAAAACAAAACAGTAACAGTACGAAAATTTATTTATCTAAAATCTACTCGAATTATACATTAACTTTATGGCATTTTATCTTGAAATAAATAAAGGAACAATGTTCAAATAGTGAACCATCATATTACAAAAAGAAAAAAAACATTAACGTTAAGATAAATAACTTTTAAAATTAAAAAACCTATTAGTTTGGATATATTCATACTATATAAACAAACTAACCAATAAAAATATTTATAACCTTTGTCAGTTTTAATCCTATACATGCACGTGCACCAGTAATTACGATAATTAATACAGTAAGGATTAATTATTTTTATTCTTGATGCATTGTCTGTCTATGATGTCTTCTCAAGGATGATTTATCAGTGAATGATTTGTCACAATCCCTGCATTTGAATGTTTTTCCTGTGTGCGTTATCAAGTGTCTACTTAAACCAGATGCGTGGCAAAACACTTTAGGACATAATGTACAATAATGAAGTTGGATATCAGCCGGTGTTGGATTCAAATGCGAACGTAAGTGTACACGAAGTGGTTCTTTCTGCGTGAAACCTTTAGGACAGTGCGGGCAATTATAAGGTTTCTGTCCTGTGTGCGTCATTAAATGACGGAACAAAATCTCTTTTTGTGCAAAACTTTTCTGGCAAACTTCACACTGAAATGGCCTTTCACCAGTGTGAATCCGCTCATGACGGACCAAAGCAGAACGTGTTGGAAACCATTTCTCGCATATACCGCAACTAAAACCTCGCTGCTGCATATGTACAGAAGCATGTCTACGTAACTGAATGCGCCTAGCAAATGATTTCGGACAATCAGGACATTGGAAAATTTTCAATTCACCATCCTCGTTTACTTCTTGATCTTGAAGATCCGAATCGGCTTCTGCATCGTCTTCTGTCATTAATTCCATTACCACTACAGATCCATCTTCTGTAGTAACCTGCACCTGCGTCGGTTTACCTGGTTGGGTATCGACTTTCATTTGTAACTCACCGCTTATATTCAACCCTTCAAAATAAAAACAATAACATTAACATTTTACATAAATGCTTTAATTTCTCATACCAGGATGAGAAGAAAGTGTAGCTTTAACAGCTTCCGCTATTGCTTCCAAATCTTGATCCTCCATCATTGTTTGTGACTCATCTTCCATCATATGTTGTTCCCCATTATCCATAATGAATATACTATTTTTATTACTGTTTGGATCTTCCTCATTATCCTCAACTTCATTACCATCTAATTCAATTACTCCTTCCTCCTTTTTCATCTGCATTTGCGTAACTAAAGTACAAGCCTCCTTATTTATATGATCCGTTTCAATAGGTAACGTGATATTCTCAGGGTTCTCATCAGCCGGTTCTGGTGTAGGGTCAATATAAGCAACTTGCGTAACTCCAACTAAATCTTGTTCTGTACTAGGTTCACTTTCTTCCTCCAGAATTTCTTGCAGCGAATTCTCTTCAACGCTTTGATTACTTTCCGATTTAACATTATATTCATTTTCATCATCCGTTATCACTTCCACATCCCCTAACTTTTCGTGCAACATTTTCAAGTGTTGTCGTAACTTTGTATCGGATTGTTCGCATTTTTTACGGAACGCATAGGATTTTTCCAATTGATATCTACATGGATGACAAATCTTATTGGGAAGTCCATCGCCTTCAAACACCTAAAATTTTCATACACATAAGAACATCCAACAACAATAACATTAATAAAATATTTCTCACTTCAAGCTGTACGCAAGCCATAATTCTAAGGGTGAGTGGAACTGCATCATCTTCGTTAAAAATGGGTACGAGTACGTCTTCTTTTGCCATACACAAACGGCATAATTCATTTAAATGCAATATAACTTCTTGAGAATCTCCCGGTTTTTTACGACTGTATGTTTTCATTTCGTTGTTGGTAAATGAGATATTATTGATAAACTAGTTTCCTTTCTATTTGCAAATGGAAGAATGACGCTAACTGCTTTATCCTCCTTGGATTGCACGTATTCGATCCGTCGGTTTTCGTTGATGTGTTTTATGACGCCACTGCGCGCGCATGCTTACAGTTTCCCCTGTTACCAACATAAATTAGAGGGAATTTAAATTCGCAGCATACAACAATAATAGATTTAATAATAATTACAGCTTTCCACTAAAAAGTTAAAACGTACTTGTTTTATTATATTTCTGGTGGTTTATGTAACTAATTTTAAGAAATTTTTAAACAGCAACTTCTACTGTTAAAACGTGTAAAAGAAACTACTTTACTTACTTTACAAAAATGCTGATAATTATATTTATTGACAAAGGATTAGTATATCTTCTAAAAACAATATAATATTTTTTAAAAACTAATTTAAAATTATTTTCTTTAATACTGAAAGATTACGTTTGACATGATTTCCGCCCTGCTAAGCAAAAAGGTCCTAACTTGAAAAATAAATAAAACTGAGTTTAGGGTATTGTTGAACTCTGCACTGAAATCTACTTAGATATATGATATATAACATATGATATATTAGGGTGAGCGTACCGATTATGGGTACTTTTTTTAAATCTCGGTGGTAAAATAAGGTCTGCTAGGGTAGATGGCATTGGTTCTATGAAGAAAATTAAACTTTATTATACTGGGTGTCTATTTGAGAACTTTGAAGGGGAGCATTGAAGCAACAAGGACCAAAAACTTAGAAAAGTATTCTTATAGCTATTGCTGGTGCCAAGTGACAAAGGGATGAACTAACAAAAGTAACCATGAGAAGCAATTTGTCTTGTAACGTTTTCTGTTTTATCTTCGTAACTTTCTTGAAATTCCAGAATTGACTGCATATAAATAGATTAAAACTTTAAAAAGCTATGATAATTACTCTATTACTTTTTCAAAATGTGTACATGATGTTTAAGGTTGATACATCAAATTCTAGATCGACAACATTGATCCTCATAAAATAGATGAACATCCTTTCATTCAAATTATTTAACAAATCTAAATTTAGTAAAATAAACGATGTCTGTTTATGCGTTATAAAGGAAGTTTGTATTTCTTGTCTTGTCATTAGAAATGAATTCATTTATTATATTGTAACTATAGTAAAACCATGCTTTCTAACGAAACCAAAAGTAACCTAATTATAGTTAATGCATAAATATAAAAACATTTTATATTATGTAGCTACCTTGGATGAGCTTTCGGGGATCCCTAATTCTGAATTTTCTCCGAAATGATTTTCAAATTTTCACAGTAAAATTTGTAGATGACAAATATTCATTGCTTTGGTCAGTAACCTTGATCGGTCATCTCTGTCGGCAATTTTGTAAAGTGGTGTATTTATAATTACGGTTTTCAAAAGAAGAGTTCAATAACAAAAAGATTCGCGTCGTTATGCCCGCCAACCCCGTTATGCCCGTCTTTCCCCTAATACTACAAGGAGTCGATAATGAATAATCTTCGGCTAAAGTTTCCAAAAATATTTTAAACAAAATTGTAGATGATATTTTAAAATTAGAAGTATATCGTCTGTTAAACTTAACTCATCGCCAACAAACATTTGGAATAATCCGAATGAACTAGATTTACTCAATGACTAGATCGAGATCCTACCCCACTTACAGGCAGAAGCGGATTTAGGTTTGATTGTACCCTAGGCCTATTTTGATATGGCGCCCTTTCTGTTTTTTTAAAGGTGTATATAAAATATACAGGGTGTCCCGTAAATGCCAATAAAGCTTCATGTAAACATCTTCTTCTATGAGTGCTTATTGCAGATCTGGAAAAAGAAAATTTCTCCTCAGCTTAGTTTTCTTGTACAAGTGGTCAGAAGTTAACATCTTTAAAACTAAATAAACAGAAACTAAAGAATCGAATCCAAATGAAGCCATTACCAATTCAACAAATGAATCTGTTGAAACAATAATTACTCTTGATAAAACACAAAACCAACAAAGCTGTTACATTTCTCTTTTTGAAGATGCCCTTAAAAACTGAATTCTTACCAAAAAATAGATATGACAAACATGCAAGTCTTGAATGTACTGATAAATCCGATGAAATTAGTTTCCAGAAATTCTTTCAAGTTTTGACAATTTTATGGTTTATTATCACTAAAATAAAACTGATAAATCTTTGATTTCTTGCGATACTTTGGTTCCGAATAATTTTGTATTTGCCTGCAGCAGCGTTGCCAAGTTTAATTTTCTTTTTGGATCGTGTGACAAATCTAAGTACGTTGGAACATTCGTGTTTTTAATATTGGCAGCTTAAGAAGTTGAGGAAGGTTGCTATCTAAAGCTTTATTGGCATTTACGCGACACCCTCTATAATAATAAAAATATAAAAAAAACAATTGCTGTGGCAGAAGACAAAGAGTTGAGAAAGATCTATTCAATTTTTTTATAGTTTTATAATTTCCGGAATTTTCAGTTGGTCAATTAATATTTTTTTTATTTCAATAATTAGATACTTAACCATGTTAAGGTATATGTAATTCTCCGGTGGAAAAAATAATATTTTTGAAACATCTCTAAAATTTTTTCATATAGAGTCACCGAGAAACTCCATGAATTTCGAATTTTTATCGTCTCTCAAATTTTACGGCACCTCAGATTTGGCGCCCCACACATCTTGCCGCCCTAGGCCCGGGCTTCGCGGGCCTAAGCCTAAATCCATCACTGCTTACAAGTTTTAGGTTTGAAGAAAATAAAGATAACTACATATTTTTCAGTGATAGAAATTTAATTGAAGAATGTACTTGGTAAGTTTTGTACAAAACACTCCATGGCTGTTTTTGTCCATTGCAAGAAAAATCAAATAATCTTGTGTTTGTTAATTACTATGATGTGTCTGCAGAACTGATGAACATCACTTAGAAGTTGAGTTAATTGAGGATTCCAATAAACTGAGTGGTTTTTGTGTTGTTGATATTGACTGGTTTTTAAAAAGTACAATAACAGTACAAATTCGACACAGCCGAATATAGACTGGTGGTTGACTACTTACCAAAGAAATAAAATAGGGTTTAAAAAGCACTCTTATTCTGAAATTCAATGTTTGTGAAAAAGAAGTATCTCTATTCAGTGAAGATCACAATAAAAAACCTATTGTTAATAAGGTTGTTGTTTGGGCAATTTTTGCTACAGGCAGCACTTATACTCATAGTGCTGAGTTGTTTAGTGTGTTAGGCATATCTTTTATTTCACCCAACATGTTTTATGGTATTCAAAAGGAACTTGGTGAGGTTCGGGACGTCATTATCAATCCTCCTTTGGTTGCAAATAGCCCTCCATGATTGTTTGATCGGCTGAAATACTGCGACGTCCAATAAGGATACGACCCTTTTCTCTGCAATGTTCAGCTAGATATTTAGAGAAAATAAGTTACTTATGTACTCATGAAAACCTTTACTCGTCATCTACCTTTTTCTGCTTTTTCCTATTCCCTAAATTGGTGGCAAATTGTCGATGATAGTTTTAGGAAGCCTCTTGTAAGGATACAGTACTGAAGTAGAGCCTACTTCTCCATTGACGCTTACAGTTACTAGTACGGTTGTAGCCTCCTCGTCGCTGTTACCCGAGACTTCCAAAACAAGTTCACCAACAGGATCTAATATAAGGTCCATTTTAGGGGAGAGAAAGACTGCTGTCTCATCTTAGTTATGCAACCTACTGGGGTCTTTCAAGACTTCTAAGTCTACTTCATCTTCTAAAAGCCGTTCTCGTACCTCTCTAAACCATTCTCTTATGTCTTCCTCTGTCACATAGGCACTGGGTTTTCCCAGGTACTCGGCATGCTTTGCGGATACTTCAGGGTTTCTTTTTAGAAAACTGTCGAACCATTTCCGTCCTGGCCTATTATTTATAAACGAAATCTCTAGCTGTAATTCGTCCACTATTTTCTTGACCGAGTCCAGCATAGCCTCACGATTTAAAGAAAAGCAATGTCGGCCTAGACCTGAAAAAAGGGTTCCAATTAGTTTCAAGTTCATTTTCTCCATTTTCAATATCATTACTGCTAGAGATCCGCGATTGTACATGCCACTTACGTTGGCCCTCGTTCCCGCTTCACCCCCATTAACCTATTCAGTATCTATTGATAATCGTAAACTTTCTGTCAATTAAAAGAGATATTATTGAACAAAACCACGTTTAATAATTCCGTAACAGTGTCAGTGTAATTTAATTTCAATTATTTAGGAGTATTGTTGGAAAAACACATCCAAGATGGTTAGTAGAATTTTTCTTAATTGAATATTTATTTATACAAGTATACTCTTAATAACAAAATTATTAGGTATTAATAAAAACGTATTTAACACCTGCAGGTGCATTGCAATTAATCATTAATTAAATACCATCAAGGCCAAATATAATTAATTATAACTTTTTGTTTAACGAATAATAAAAAAAATATAAATATTTATGTAAGAAAACATGCCTTATAATACTCTACTTATTTAGAACAAAGTCAGGTTTCTTAATACAAATATTTAAGATTAGATAAAAACTGTGTATAATATTAGTTAGAATTAGCTTTTCAAACATTTTTAATAACAACAAATAACGATTGTATGATTTTTTAGGATTTTATTAGGATAACAACGATGGGCACAGAGCTAGAACTTGTGCCACCAAAAATAAAAGGGCGAGATTTGTTTCTTCAAGTTAGCCGAAATTTAGGATTGCGTGAAGTGTGGTTTTTTGGAATAATGTATCGTGGCGCCAACAATGAAGAAATTTGGTTTGATACATCTAAAAAGGTAACAGTATTCAATTATTAATATTATCAACAATATTTACAGATTAAAAAATTTTGATTGAAATGTAGTTATCCACAACATAAATACATTTAGAAAACCAATTTACATGCTTTATTTTTATCATTTATGGCCACTATACCTACTACTCTTCTTGTATTGAAATAAATTCATATATACCGCCAATGCAACAAAAATCAATACGCAGCATCTACGTCTAGTAGATATGAGATGGCGCCCCAGTTGGAGTATACAATTAATAGAAGTTCCAGACATGTATATAAGGAACAAGGAAGTGAACATCGGGTATCGCTTCTCGGCCTATGGCTAAGATCAAAGTGTAGTATCTGTTCTTATCAGCTTAATATCTGATACGACCCGCATGCGGGTCCAGTATATTAAACTGATTTTTGGAACTTGACGGAGGCTAGGGGCTTGCTCCACCTCTGTCGCGGGTTGGCCTGGTATTGCAGTACCTCCAGGATCGGCCCACCATAAATCAATTTAATATAAAATGTTTATTATTTAAAGTTTGTTATTTTTATTAATTTGTTATTATTTAAAGTTTGTTTATTTTATTAATTTGTTATTATTTATTTAAATTACTTCAGAATCTTTTCGTTGTTTTGTTTATTTATTTCTATACTTCGTTACATTTTATTTTTACAATTTTACACGATACTACCCTCTTATGATCATGCCACTCAAAATTTTACTTCGTTATGTTTGAAATATATATAACATATATATAATGGTGACCGCTCGAACCGTTTAAAGTGCGAGAAATTGTGTTGTGTGTAAACTAATCGAGATCAGTAGTGTTCCGGAAAATTTGAGTGCATCTAAACGGTGTTAAAACGACTAGCACAATAACAATATTGGAGACAATAAGACGTTTTATTTAAAGTGTGCTAAATTCGTGGCTCCCACTGTGTACGCACGTCATTGTGTTAGGACAACGAAGGGTCCTCGCATTCCGCTATACCTGCCGCAGTCGCCACACCAAATAAATGCCGGGCAACGAACTTGCAACACAAAAGAATTCGTCGCTGCCTGGAGCACACACCATCCTCTCAAGGTATAAACAGAATATTTTTCTTTTAAAAACATGAACGAAATTCCCGGAACGCAAGAATGTGAGCCATTCACCCAGAATAGCGAGGCTTCAACGGGGTGTAGAATTGTTACAACGGCACTAATTCATAACCCTGAAATAACAAGCCAGCCGACAGGAATTCCAAGCCCGACATATTCACTTACACAAACACCTTCGGAATACGAGGCCGAATTACAGGAGGCAGTGCTTGCGGGTTTATTATGCCATCCTACGTCCCTTAACTTACCTCCCACGACTACTAAATCAAACGAAAACGACCCCGACGCAATAATCTCCGTACACGAACCCGACAATAGCGCTTCGACCACCCGGTTGTCCCGCCCAACATCTCAGATTGCACAACCCGTCTCTATCAACACCAACTCTAATACCTCGGACCTGCACCTACGGAACGACGCCCTAACCATCTTTCATCCAACACCCCCACAATTACAATGCCCCATCCCAAATTGCGGCACTTTTTACAAGAGCACGACCTGGACATCCATGAAGCAATCCGTGATACGACACTTAAAACAGACCCACGACATCAAAATAAACGAGTACGAAAACATATGTAGACGCTGCCGACTAAATCTAGGAAACAGACCGTCGAAACACGAATGCCAAGACAAAAACAATTTAATACCTCCACTCTCCCAACGGACATTCTTGTGGCAATGTACCACCTGCCCAATGACCTTCCCTTCTAAGAAAGCCCTCGCCAACCACCAACTGGCGAAGGAGAAATCGGAAGTGCTGAGTTCCAAAAACGACACACTACCCAAGCCCAACACTCGTCGATCAAAACGCCGCAAACGCCCATCCGCGTCTTCTTCAGAAAACGACGACGTCTCGGACTCTTCGAGTTCACCAAGAGACGTTCTGTCGGTTATAATAGAAGACGCATCCCGCTCTCCAAATCCGAACACCGGCGAGACTTCCCAACACCACGACGACGCCCCCTCGCCCTCTCCATCCCCATTTTTCGGAACCCGCAGTCCTGCGGCTTTCCCTTCCGAAGCTGCCTCGCTGGTATCCTCGCAATCCTCCGTTAACCCTAGTACCCAGGATACGGAGTACCTCTTGACTTCTTCCGAACCAATAGACAATCCCAGCCAGCACGATGACGTTCACGACATCCCATCTCCCACCGGTGACCGTCCTCCCAGCCCGTCCTCATCCCTAGACGATTACAGCGAGGCGTTAAATCAAATCCTGAACTCCGCCACCTCCGATGCCAGTTGGACCCTCTTCTTGGACACCTTGTCCGACGTCACCAAAAAGGTCCAACACAAATACAAAATTCGACTCGACGCCCCCACCCATTCGAACAATCCCCAACTTCCCACAGACAAAGCGACGGACGCCCGATACCTACAAACCATCTATCGTAACAATAGACGTAGGGCAGTTCGACTAATACGAGGAGAGCGCAATACCATCTGCTCCCTCGAAACTAACGCCGTTTTCGACCACTTCACCAACAAATGGGCCACAACGACAAACAGCCGACCTATAGACTGGAACCCCCCGACTGCTCCTCCCCCCCTCAACGTAGAACCCTTTGATCAGAACGAGGTCAGATCGCGATTGAAACGATTCGAGAATTCTGCGCCGGGCGAAGACAGACTCACCTACAGACACTGGAGACTGTCCGATCCCGACTGCCGGATACTCACGATAATTCTGAACATCTGTCTGAAATACCGAAAAATCCCCGACACGTGGAAATCTTCCACGACCATCCTCATTCCCAAAAAGGGCGACCTGACAAACCTAAACAACTGGCGACCCATCTCACTGAACAACACGATATACAAGCTATATGCTGGGTGCCTACAGACCCGACTATCCGCCTGGCTAGCAGGCAATCAGGTTCTGCATCCCAATCAAAAGGGTTTCCTCCCTTTCGACGGGGTGCTCGAACATAACTACATACTACAGACGACGATAGACCATGCCAAACGAGGACAACGTGACGTGCATATCGGATGGCTGGACATCTCCAACGCCTTTAACAACGTTCCACACGACGCCCTTACTTCAACCCTCGCTTCGTGCGGAGCTGGAGAAGCGTTCACGGAAATAGTCGCCGATATGCTAAGAGACAATAAGACTCGAATCCGCACGGCCAGCGGCTACACTGACGCCATCAATATCAACAACGGAGTCAAACAAGGGTGCCCTCTCTCCGGGCTCCTTTTCAACATAGCCATCAACCCCATCCTAGACACGTTACAAGCCCGCAACGACGACACCCACAAGGTGCTAGGCTACGCCGACGACCTAGTCCTAATCCACGACACCAACGCCGACCTTCAGAACGCGATAACCACACTAGAACGACTCCTGTCAGACATTCACCTACGATTAAACCCCGACAAATGTAAATCCCTCTCCATAGTGTCAAAACATATGACCAACCCCACATTTAGCGTGAACAACAAAACGATTACATCCCTGGACAATAAATTTGACACCGAAACCTTCCTGGGTAAACCCGTAGGCTTCTGCCCTCTAAAGTCCACGGCAGGCATGAAGGAGTTCATCAAACTGGGCACCGACATCTTGCAGTCCAAGCTAGCTCCATGGCAACGGATAGACGCCCTAAAAACCTTTGCATACCCAGCCTATCTGTTTGCTATGAGGACGAACCAGTTTCCAAAAACAGCATGGAAAAGGCTGGACGACGTCTTCAGGGCCGAATTAAAGAAGACACTCTCGTTCCCGCAGGAAGCCGCCAACGAATACTTATACGGCCCTCGAAAACAAAACCTAGTAGGTGTTCCGTTGGCTGCCGAACTGAGCGACGTTGCCATCATAGACACGGCTTTTAAACTCCTAACTTCTCCCGATGCGGTGGTGTCGCAAACAGCAAACGACGATCTGATGCGAACGGTGGAGAAGAGAGGTGGGGCGGCTCCAGCGAGTCCAGAGGCTGCAGGAGAGTACCTGACAGGCTCGATGGAGGGAAGGTTCGCGAACTCGCGAAATGAACAGAGCAACATCTGGACGACCGCCAGAATGTCATCCAGACGCCAGGACGTAGAATGGTCCTTCGAAGACTCCAGACCATCCCTGCTAGTTGGGGCGCAAACCATAGACCCCGCGAAGAGGCGCCCAGTGTGCGCGACCCTACGGGCCGCAGCAGAATGCAAGCGTGCCGAGCACTTAAAGACTCTCAAAAACCAAGGCAAAACCTTTAAGTGTTTCAGCGCGGACTGGCGGTTTATACACAAAGCGCGCCTCAACCTGGTGCCCTTACGAGCCAACCAACGCTGGCAAAATGGCGACAAGACCTGCCGCAGATGTCGTCAACAAGACGAGACCTTACCCCCACGTGCTGCAACACTGCATGGTCAACTCGGCGGCCATGCAGAACAGACACAACGCCATCGTCAACCGGCTCAAGGTTGCAGCCGAAGCTAAAGGTTACCGAGTCCTGGGAGAAAACCAAGCGGTGGTGGCAGGCACGAGGTTACGCCCGGACCTGGTGCTAGAGAAGAACCACCGAGCCTGCAACGTCGACGTCACGGTATCCTTCGAGAACGGAGACTCGGCATTTGCCCAAGCCCGAGAGGCTAAACTGAGAATTTACGAAGACCTCCGCCAACAACTTGAAAGAGACTTCGAGAGCGTCACCACTGAGCCCGTGGTCGTCAAAAAACGACCGATTCGTGCGAACGAACAATGAAAAAAGTGTGGGTGAGTGATATTATCAGGTGGTCCAGAGACATTTACACCGAGCACCTGACAGGACACAGACAGTACGAGTGAGACAGTAAACCAGTGAAAGTGATTGATGTTTGTAAATAATCTAACAATAAGATAAATTATGAAGGACTTGTACAGAGTTGGACATATTGAATTATATCTTTTTTTTTCTTGTTTATGTTTTCCTTTTATTTGTTTGTTTGTATATATTTAATTTGTAATTATGTATTGTATTCCTCTTACTTTAGTTTGTAATTATTGTACTTATAATAACTTTACTTGTATATGCACTATTTTTCGTAATTCTTAGAAATATTTTGCTCAATAAATCTGTTCTTATCAGCTTAATATCTGATACGACCGGCATGCAGGTCCGGTATATTAAACTGATTTTTGGAACTTGACGGAGGCTAGGGGCTTGCTCCACCTGTATCGCGGGTTGTCCTGGTATATTGCAGTACCTCCAGGATCGGCCCATAATAAATCAATTTAATATAAAATTTGCTTATTGTTTACTAATTTATCAATATTTAAATTATGTCAAAATGTGTTCATTGTTTTGTTTATTTATTTTTCATTACCATTTTATTCTACAAATTCATTTACAACACTACACTTCTGATCATGCCACTCAAAATTTTACTTCCTTCGTGTGCTTGTTGTCACTGGTTTTCTGGTTGTTTGGTATAATTAAAACCGCAATGTACGAGCTGTTACTTCTCCTACAATGTGCTAAGTGCAGAACATACATTGATATCCAAAATAGTAAACAACTGTAAGTAAGTTATCTAACCAACTGATCTTTCCTTGCTGAACTCAACCCTCTGCCCACGTGAGGGAATAGTGAATTTGTTAGCAAATGGAGATAAGAAAACAATTTAGGAAGGGCCAGAGGGGCCGTGCCCCTTCCCCCTGAGAATATTACAATGTATACTAATAAAGCGTATTTTGTTTTAATTAAATTTATTTTTAAAAAACTTCGTAGAACACGTCTCTCATGAAAAATAAATACAATTCATTTTTTTTCATCCTTTGTTAAATAATATATATTTTAAACACAAATAAAGGTCTTGTAAATGATAAATTGGGGACAAAGGTATTTTAAAGTTTATGCTGTAGTGTTCGGATGTTTAAGCCCTAAAAATTGACTAAATATGCAAGAAAAATGACCTTACAAATATGAAAATATGACCAATAAAATGCAAAATATGACAACGATTTTTTTAATTAAATATCACTATTATACACTAAAAACTAAAAAATTTATACTTAGTTGTCCTCATACTTCTAATGTTTAAGCTTGTTTTGCCAATTGATCTATTTTGACTGTATTGTACTGAATAACGATGTGTTTGAGGCTATCAAATGAAAATGATCGCCGATTGTCACTAAGTATCGCTTTGTAACAGGAGAAGCAGGACGTTATAGGAACATATTAAATAAAGTTTTCTTTTCACATTTTCACCAATTTTTCTACCAGCCCGTTCAATATTGAGTTCCACATTTCTAATAATTGCCAGAGAGTTTGTGACGTCGAAACCAACACCTTCTAACCTAGTAATCGCATTTGATATACTGCCAAAGTTGGATTTGGTGTATGCCAGCTTTCTTGATAGGCTACTAGAAAACAGCTCCTGCACTATCTTGGTAGAAGCTGCGTCATTTTTACTGAAACCATTCACAATGTCCTTGATGACTGAATAGTTTTAGCTCGTTACAAGACTTCAGTTGTCAGTAGGAAAGTTTTGCCGGGGCGATCAGCATGAAGTATTCCAATAATTACATTGGCTACATATCTTCTTTCAACATATGTCGTTTCATCAATACATATCGATATCTTGTTATCGGCTACACAGCTACACAGCTACACTATCCCGTTTGAGATGTTAACTGAGCTATTGTCTATATCCGTTGTGATATTTTGTCGCGACGTTTCGGAAATTCATTTTGCGTTCGTTCTAAGAAGGGCGGTTTGGTTTGTTGTTTTTCATTTTTAATCTGATTACTACGCTGGGTGCTTGAATCACTGAGCTGCTGGGGCGGTCTACTTATGTAGCTTTATAAGTTCTATATAATGTGTCCACATTTCGATGCTCACTATTGGGATCTCGGAAATTGTAAGAGATACGAAGTCGGTTAAATTAGAAGAAATTTGGCTATTTTCGAGATCAATTTGCTTATGCTTTTGTTTTTTCAAAAAAAGGTCACGGCTTACTAGATATTTGGTAAAAACAAAATTATCTTATTTTTTTTAAAGTGAAATATCCCAGAAACGAACAAAGATAGAAAAGAACAGCAAAGAGGGTGTTTTAGAGAATTTACTCCAAAACACAAAAAAATTATTTTCGCAATTGTCTTTTGTTTTACTTCTGCGGTGGAACATAAATCCAAATTCTTTATAATGGAACGCCTACTTGATTTCCATATTACTGAATAGCACGCCTTAAGTGCTTTTCAGTAATACATGGTTTGACATAGCTATTCTTTTGTTTTACAGGGTTATGAAGTGGAAAGCATTTCCTACGTAGTGTGCCATGGCTTTAAACATATGAAAATCATTGATTTTTGTCAGATAAATTACATTTGTTGTGTAACAATTGCTAAAACAAAAGAAGAGACGCTTTTAAGATACTTACTGAGCATTAACAGATAGCGTCAAATAAGCAGCTAATGCCCTGTAAAACACCTTAAAAGCGTATTTATTTTGTTTTAGAACAATCCACGACTTTGTGTGTTAGATGTCATGGCCCACTATGATAAAAAATTATTTTCACTTCATATTTCACTTTAAAAAAACCGATAATTTCGTTTTTAGCAAATATCTAGTAAGCCGTGAACTTTCTTAAAAAACAAAAGCATAAGTAAATTGATCTCGAAAACAGTCAAATTTCTTCTAATTTAACCGACTTCGTATCTCTTACAATTTCCGAGATCCCAATAGTGAGCATCGAAATGTGGACACACTGTATAAATTTCATTTTGGTAGCTGGATACGCAGTAGGTTACTGTGCATGTTGCGCAGTAGGGGTTTTCGCCGTTTGTTGGTGGCTGCACCGTAGTTCTTCGCGCAGTATTGGCATTCATATGAGTTTTATTTCTAAGCTAGCCTGGCTTATCGGTTCTTCGACTAGGCTATGTATGTGGCCTCTTTCAGTTTCCTACGAGTTCTGTGTTCCTCTTTGGTCACTATTTGTGCATTATCTCATTGGATGCGGTGGTCTTCACCTCATACGTATTTCGCGATTCTCGATTTATCGGTTCCTCCCTTCTTGATGTTACGTATTCTCGTGACAAACAGAGAGATAGTTTTTGCGTAGTGTTGATTCCGTGGGAATAGTTTTGTTAGTAGATTTTTCCATGAAATTCTTGAAGTGAGGATTACCTACTTGTTTAGCGGAATGTTAGCACTCACCATCATTTTACACAATTTATTTGAAAATTCCGACATTTTATCTGTGGCTATCGATACTGATTGCTCTTTGTTGGTTTTCCACTGAACGGCGCAATTTTAAAAAAAGTTACAATGATTTTCAATTTTGTGTTTTTAACAAGAATATTTGTACGAAATATAACTAAAATATGACCTTTTCGGGAAAATGCTTAAACTATGCCATTACATGCCAAATATGACTATATGACCAATAAAAATCACTTAATATTGTATAAAAAGCTTAATTCGCACTAAAAATGTGTTTGGCATGAAAATAGACGTAAACAAAAATATATGACATGTCATAAACATTCGAGCCCTACAAGTCGTAACAATTAAAAATAACGCAAACTTTTTATTAGCCACCCTTGAGATAAAACTCTATGGGCGCCCATGGTCTTAAGCGTTGGAACAATTCAGTTTTAATAAAATATCATAAAATAAATCTTAGGTTTGACTTATTTAGAGTCTATATAGCAAATGTTGTGAGTCTGATGAACTTCTCCTAGGGCAACTAAAATACTTGATTAAAAGAAAGTTTTTTTTAATTTGGCAGATTCACAACAATAATTCTTTTTAAAAATGCAATCAAAATGAATATACAACACAAATATTTTGGCAGTACCAAGATCTCTTCTACTATTTCAGCACCTAATTCGACATTCTTCGTTACAACAAATAATTTAGGAGAAAAAAATAATCTGTTATAAACAGTATTTTGTAAATAATTGTGAAATATATAAGTGCCAGATACTTAAAACTGTTAAAACAGAAATAACTCGCGTTACCATGTTCTGCCCACATAATAACAGAAGATTCAACAGATATATACAAGTGCTATTCGTATTTCCCTCAAGACATATTTGATAATAATTGGAAAAACTACTGAAGATGTCTCTCTTCATGTTTGAGAAAATAAAATTAAATCGTACCGAAATGCAATTTCAAGTAATAAATTAATTGGTCCAGACAGAAATTATATAGAAAAGCACAAAAATTATTGTGGGCTCTTTGCCAATTGTTGTGAAACGTTAAATATCTCAGGTATTTTTAATCTAGAGTGATTATTTTTATTATACAATGAAAAGCGCTGTTTCATGAGGGAAAAAGAAGTAGAAATGGTTTTATCTTTGTTTTAACTTGTAAAAGGTAATAATGATAATAATAATGATGATAACATTTTAATTGGTTTTCAATAAATTCAAAAATTATCTATTTTACTGTCAATTTAATGTATTTGCCATTGATGATTTGTTTAGATTAATTTCCGGTATCATTGACCTTAAACGTGAAAATAGAAGTTATAGAAAATTCCCCCGCCGACGCCCACTTAAATCCTATGATCAGTAGGTTAGCAAGGCGTCGCGACGGCAGTTCATCTCGGCGATCTAACGACAAGTGGCGTCCAGTGTTAACACTAGTACTTATCAGGTAGTTCTGATCATCAATTGCTGCAAATACGCTAATCATTCTAGCTTTCATGAATATTCTCACACTTGAATAAATTTCATGTTTTAAGTTCCATTGAATAATAAAAAAACATGATTAGTATTTGTTATTTTTGCACATCAGGAGAGAACTAATCTTTAACGTCACTAATTCTAACACAAGCACATTCTATATATTTTTAAACCAATCGTTCTAATGAGGAATCATTTTGCAGATTAATAGTATAACGATTTTTAAAATATGTGCCGAAAGGTGACTTTCTTGATGGTCATCTTTTAATAGAACACTTTGTTTCTAGAAACAGCTGTCGCAGAATTTTTGCTATAGCAGCATGCAGTTGCCAAATTTCTACATTTTATAATAATCTTTCTAATTAAATACGTGGCTGGGTATATTTTGTAAATAAAATATATATGAATGATGAAATAAACGTAGGTTGTAAAATATAATGTTTAAAGTCTAGATTATAAAACGCTTGTTCTTCTGACGTACACTATTGTGTCAACTGATTAATTGTAATCTGACTAAATCCTGCAAAATTAAATTATGTTGTATAATATTTTTATTGTTGACGCGCATGTTAATTCTGAAGATCAAGGAGTCGCAAAAATATATATCAAATATTATTTTTGGTTTTCAAAAACAAAGTTCAATTTATCATTTGTGTTTTCGTGTAATTTTAGGTCAGAATTATTTTTGCTTGCATCAGAATTGCTTAAGTAAATTATTCTTATACTCATGATCTTATCTATGCATCCAGATTTTAAAAATACTTTTACACAAAGAAAAACCTTCTGACAGGAAAAATTACGAAACGCGGAAGTGTGCATACACATATTTTTGTTCAGATAATTTTGTAAATATGTTGTAAAATCTGTAGCGTGAAAGACGTTTCAAATTAACCAGACTTCTGGAATGTTTCAAATGTTTAAGATCAAAACACTATTTTAGAGTTTGCAAAATTATAAAAATCAATCTAAATAATGTATACAATGCAACAAATTTGTAAAGAAGATTTCTATATCATACGTTTTTAGAAAAAAAAAATGAAATAACATAGTACTAATTTGAACATTTCAATTAATTTTATTTAATCTACCAGGCTCGCTTATTGTAATAAAACAATAATCCTTTGTCAATAACCTTTTATCTTGAAACTATTAAATACAGCTGCCAATTGCAATAGTTGCCAAAACTTGTAATGCATATGTAATATCTGACATGTGTATAAATTCTTTTTATAATCGTTTTTGATTTTTAGATTTTTGCAAATAGTTTTGGTTTTAATACAAGAAAAATTAAGTAAAAAATCATTGCAAAAAATTGTAAGAAAACAAAACCTGCAATTTCATAAACTTCATCTATATAAGGAACACAAAAACAGACGTTTGCGGTATTTATGAAACAACTTAAAAAAATTGCAAAACTTGCTATTCAAAAGCTCTAAGTAATGCAGTCACTATTTTCATACAGGAACAAATTTCGAAAAATAATTTTACGATTACAAACATTGATGAAAGTATTAAATATTTTATATGAGGAATTTTGCCCAATACGCAAGCAAAAATACCGAAATCGGAGAGATGTTGGCTCACAATGCGACACAATTATAATTCTATGATAAAAAATCACTATAACTACTCATTTAGTTGAGTGGCATTGTTTTCATTTTAAAAAAGTCCGGGAGAAAACAAAAGTCATAGTCTTGCTATGCGGCATGATAAATGAGAAACACACTGGTGAAAAACCAACCAACACATGTTTTATTATATTTCAATTCATAAATGCATTATAAGAAAAACATCGGTTCTCAAGTTTTAAGTTCTATTTCTTAATTATTAAACCAAAAATTAAAAAGATGGCGTCAGACTCTAAGATTTGCTTAATATTACTTGACTTAATTTCGATAACATAACGAAAATTCTGAAATGGTTTAAACAAGTAGAATCTTAGAAACTTTAAAAACTATAAAAATGTCTAATTTGGAATCATCAATTTAAACTGATTCAAGTTATTCAAATGTTTAATGAACTAAATAACAAGTAGAAAAATGAATCTTTACCTTTAAATTCTCCAAGGAAATTTACCAAAATTTTACACAAAACAAACAAACGCAACCATTCGCAATGAAATTCATTAATTAAATGAATGTCAAATTTGAATAAATATAATGTAACAAAAAAACAAAATATCTTGCGCGGAATTCAAACCTAGGGTTATAAGGTAGATTTAAAAATATAATCGACGATTTTCGACCCTTTTTATACTTTTTTAATTCAAGTTAGAATTTTTAAATAATTATGCAATAAAACTGGAATCTTTACACGGAAAAACAAGGAATATTTAAAAGATACTAATTAGAATGTAAAGATTTCAAAATAAATCAACAGAGGGAGTTGACCGAATTCCAAAATCTTCTAGCTTTTTAAAAGGGGTGATTTAAATGAAAGAACCCTAAAAATAGTCAGTTTTAAATTTAACTAGATACAGACCAGATTCCAGATTCTACTATAATTTGAAGAAATTTGCTTAACAAAAATAGTCATGAAGTATAAAAACTACAATGATGACTCTCGTGCCAACCTAATTGGTTGTGCTTCGGCAGACTGAAAAGCGATTGTTGAAAGGGCTGTTTATCCTTAACGAATGGCTTGTTTAACTAAAATTCCAAATACATTTTCAGAAGATGTAGATAAAATATAAGAAGTTGTGTAAGAGAAATCCTGCAACTTCCAAATGTTTACCCAATGTTTTTTTATATTTCTCGAAATCTGTCAAAAATCTTGAAGGTTTTAATGTTTCTTGGAAAACATTTTTACAGCAATATAACAAAATTGTTGCTTTGAAGAAGTCAACTTATGCGTATGTCAATAATGGAAGACTACAGTAATGAAAAAAGTTTTGTCTTAATAAGTTTAAATTGAATTAAGACGACATATTAGATCTTCAGAAACGAAAAATTAAGTATTAGAAATCTGCCACGTACAGAACAGCAGAAACGTTCACAAAGAGGTAGAGGAGTTACTTTGTATCGGCAAATTAAATTGGTCAATCAACGGATAAAAAGGAAGAATGAATTGAGTAATTCTGAATGGCGAGCTTCTTAGGATCAAAAGGCACAATGAAATTTGTTAGATGTTAGTAAAATCATTGGAAGATAAAGGTTATGAAGTGAATGAGGAAGTGCAGGATTTCTCAGATAACGACAATATCCGATGAATTGATATAATCGCTATAAACACTACCCAATTAATTACAGACCTTATTAAACATTTAAAATTTAAAATTGTGAAAAAAACTCGCAATGAAAATATTGTATTAAGAATTTTTAAGACTTTGAAGAAGATTACCTGCCTAATAATAACAGTTACAAATAAATCGTGTTATAAAATTAGTGAAAATTCCTAAAGAAGTAAAGTTATTAAATTTTAATATTGAAGTACAACTTCATATAGAACTGGATTAAAGAGTTGAAGATTCTAAAATAAAGTTCAAAAGGAGAATAATCAAACTATTCATTTTTCACAAATGAAAGTGATTTGAACATCCGAGGAATCTCTATCACAAGGAAAATTTTAAAAATTATGACTTCGGAAAAGTTAATAGAATATTTTATGTTGATCTTTTAAAGATAATTACTAAAGAAATGTCAACAAACGATAGTTGCTCAGATAATTCGGAAAATTGATAGATTTTGAAATATTATCCCCAGGACAGAAGATACGAGATTGTAAAAAACTAAAAATAATTTTGTAGAAAATACTCAAGACTCTCATGATGTAGGATGTTTAAAGGGTTCGGTAGAAAACAGATACAATTTGAGGAGTTTAAGAAATAGTACCTCTGGAAATTTAAGTATTAGAATTGAAAGTAATAATTCCATACAAAGCACACAACTAATTGTGAACCAGTCTACGATTGGTCAAACTCAAGTTTTATTCACTTAAAATAATTGCATAATGGCCTGTTTTTCCACAAGAGTAGAAGAAAATGTCTAATTTATTTTGTCACTTACTTTACAAAGTGTTCATAAATGTTTCTGGGTCCAGTGGGCTGTGGAATCATGCATGCGGCTGCATTTGCCGCTTGTTGAAAAACAGGATATGTATTATGTTTGTCACGTTACACGCATTGCATCATTGTAATGATGGTTGCCTAATATTATGTTTTTTAAAGAATTAATAAGTTAAAATTAGTTGTAAATAAATCTCACTGATGAAATAATGATTGTTTTGAGTGTAGGAATTTAACTAATCTAATAAAGTGTTAAGAAACATATTCCTTTTGATGTCAGTAGCTAAGAATAAGGAAAAATAATCACAAAATAAAGAAAATATGGTCTGCAATTTATTAATAAAGTTTATTCATACTTCTACATCACCAACAACAAAAATAAGAAACATCCAGTAGCTAACAACATACATAAATAATAATACGATCACAATGGGCTAATAACATCAAGAACAATAATTAAAAAATAACTTAAGAATTTTTTAACATATTATTTATTTATTCAAAATGAATAAAGCTTCCCTTATTTTACATTTCACATAAACATTTGGAAATGCTTTCCATTGGAATTCAGACATGCTCTTTCTAAAGATACTTTGAAGTACTTGCTGATCAATGTCATAACACTGATTTGTAATTTCTTTCATCAGTTCGTTTAAATTCTCCATAATTCTTTTGTAAACTGAGTTTTTTAAAACACCAAATATAAAAAAATCAAAAGGCGTCAAGTCTGGTGAGCGAGAAGGTTATGGAATGTTTGTTCCTCTACTAATGAATAATCCTATCTGGAAAAGATTGTTGCAAATAGTCAATCGTTGCTCGTGCCTCGTTGAAGTTTGTCATCGTGCAGTTCATTAACAAAGACATTTAAAATTTCTCTATATCTTTCAGCAGTGACAGTGTCATGAAAAAATATAGGACCATTAAGCCTTCTGCAAGACACTGTTATTCAAATACTTACTTTAATGGGATATAAAGATTCTTAACAAAACAGTGAAGATTCTCAGCACTTCATATTCTAACATTCTGCGAATGTACGTACCCAGATAAATGGAACGAGGCCTCATCTAAGTAAAAAGACAAATCCAATAAATAATATTCATACTCTTGCACACTTATAGCAGGTCTTCCTGAAGATTTACCCTTCTCAACAGATCCTGTTCTAGCAAATCCACTAAGTACATCTTTAATGTGAGAAACTAAAGCGTTATGCGGAACATTAACATCAGGAAATCGGATTCTAAATTCATCTTGCAAGCTTGAATAGAATATGTCCAATTTTCCTCGTGAACTACAGCATTCCGATAATAAGACTTAACGATAAACGTCTATTGTTGAACAGTATAGACCATTGTTTACATGCTGCTGAAAATAAATTTTATTACTATTTCTTAATATTTACAATATTAAGAGTCTTATTATGATTACGCAGACACAGCACAAGAACAACTTTAGTCTTGAAAAACACTTTTTCGTACAATAAGCGCAATTAAAGAGAAAAAATGTGGAACAATATAACACATTTCAACACAAGATTAACAAAATTGCTAAATGCAGGACAATGACATTTGCAATTGACAAATGACAGAAAACAAATACGTATATAGTTGTTGAAATAAGTCAACAAGGCGGCACAACAAAGATCCCATAGCCAACTGGACCCAGAAACGTTTAGGAACACTTTGTATATAGTTACTGTGTTTTTTTTGGCAATCTGAACTGCCCAGACAGCTGGTTGTTAATACAGATTTATATACTCCAGGTAAGATTTCTTAGAAAGTTTGACTCAACTTTCTATGATTTGTTAAGGGATGCCTACAATATATTTAAATAAGGCTATAATCAAGGTTTTAGTGTGGCACCGTTGTCAGATAGTGGTAACTATTTTTCACATTTTTTTTAAAAACAACACAAAATAGAAACATTTTTTACTAGACTTTTTCTGTCACCTGTTCCACAGACTACTATTAGTGCTCTAGCACCCGTATGTTTAATGCACTGGTATCAGTTCACAACAAATCTTTTCGAAATAGCAATTTATGTATCCACTTACAGTTGTTAACGATCGAACTTTGCCCTCCATTAACTTTCTTAATACGGTCAAGAATTTGGATATCTCATTCAATGGACCACGTGTGGTGAACCGAGGTTAGTCTTTTTCATCCACTAATCTTTCTAATAGAGCAAAAGATACAACCAATTTCTTTCCACTTCTTGGAGTAGTGCTGTGGTCTTGTTTCCGTTTCTATCTTTTTCTTGTTCCACTTCCAAAAAACGCCTTCATTAATTACATATTTTATCTCCAAATTTCAGTATGTTGAATTGAGCAGCATTCAGTCCATAACGCTGATCAGGTCCACAGCACAGTTTAAAAAAATTAACGCAAATCTGGTGATCTGAGAGATCACGGTTTAGATTTGTTAAGGAACTAAAAGAAAACGGAGAAGTTACACATACCAAATGATAAAAACCTGCCCAATATAGTTCTAGTGAGGTAAAGTAACACATTGTTTGATCGTATCAAAATTGGATAATCCTTAAAAAAATATTACACAAAATTAGGTCGCTTGCATATTTTTGGCTGTAGTGATCTTAATAAATTCTGTTATAGACGTCAAATACATTAACTCTGACCTTGATTTAAAAATTCTTCTACGTTTCGAATGGCATGACGTAGAATTAGTAATTTGGAACTAATAATCTGTTGATTAATTAGTGTATACGAGTGTTTTGAGTACATTTCCAGCGTTTTGCTTTAAATTCTCAACGTTTTTTTATCAGATTTTCTAGGTATTTTATAACATTATGAACACCCAGTATCTGTAAGTCCCCAAATTTAATTTTGTTAATTCTAAACGTATTTGTATAAGCAGCGTAACGCCACGGAGAGTCTAAGCCCGGGTTGGGCTTTTTAGTCGAGCCTTTACGCGGCCCGGGTCGAAACTCGGATTCGGGTCGGGCCGGGCCTCAGTTTAAGAATTTATCGGGATTTTCAGACCTACGTCCGGTCAATCAGACCGTTCGGCCCGCTCGGACTGTCGCGTCGTCGTTGTACCTTTTGAACTTCTCGGTCCTTCAGGCTTCTCTGTCGAGCTGTTCGGGCTTCTTGGGCTTGTCGGGGCAATATAGAAGTTACCAGGTTTTTATCGGGCCGCGTCAAGTTTGTCTTCAGTCGGGCCGGTTCGGGCCGGGTTTGGAGATTTCTGCCCGTGCAGGGTTCTATCATGATATGCTTCGTAGATTTAAACTAATAATCTGTTGGCTATTTAGTATTCACGAGTGCTTCCAGTAAATTTCCACTATTTTTCTCCGAATTCTCAGCGTTCTTTTCGAAATATCCAGGCATTTTACAAAGTTATAAAAAAACCCATATCTGTTTAGTCTCTCATTTAGATTTGCAACTTAACAAGTTTAAAAATCCTAGATGTAGGATTATCCAGTGACACTGATTATCTAAAGTAGGGCTGATGCTAGAACGTGCAATTGAGTTAAATTGTCATAAACAGGGCAAATCATTAAACGATTTAGACAAAACTGCAACAATAGCGACAATTCTCTTAACATAAGGGTATAGAAGGAATGTTAAGTCATCTTTTTCTCTTCCACATAATGTCAACGTATTTTATGTCTCTTGCTATTCCGCCGTAATTGGAGCTATGGTTTTGAAAAGGGAGTGATTTATCCTTCCCTTTAATATAATTTTTATCTTGCTGAGCTAATAATAATTGATTTTTTAAATTCCTCTCTTTTCTACACAGAATGGAAACTTCAATAAAATCTAAAAAGAAAGAAATACAAATAATTGCGTCTTTTCACATTTTGCAGGAAAAAAATCTGAAATCAAAGTTCCAAGTGCGCAAAAAGTATTTTGCCTGTGCTACCGAAAAGTCTAGCGAGGGCCTTGCTATGAGTACCAAAGAGTCTTTATAGATGAACCAAAAAGTAAAAATCCAAAATAATCAGAAGGTACTCTTTGATTTGAGTTTCTTGAATTGCGCGCTCTTGTGCTAGTAACTTTTTTGCTTGATGGTTTTCTTTATAATAAGAAGACTAGTTAAATAAAAGCTAATGAAAGCAGCTCACTGATTTACCACAATAAAAT
>VTPC01005799.1:89842-108328 GCA_011009095.1 Ignelater luminosus
CAGGTAGAGGCCTGCACAGGCCGGGTTTTCTAGTTGGGCCTTCACGCAGCCTGGGTAGAGGCCTGGGTTTGGCCTCACTTTTCGGGCCTATATACGGTCAATCAAGCCGTTCGATCTTGTCGACCTGTCGGATCTTTTGGATTTCACGGCCATTCGAGTCTATAGGGCCGTTTGAATTTCTCTAGCATGTTGGGCCATATGGGTCTGTCCGGTCCTCTCAGGCCTGACGGGCCGTTCAAGAAGTTACCAGGTTTCTTTCGGACCGCGTCAAGTTTCGCAACAGCCAAGTCGTGTCGGGCGTGGAAATTTCCAGCCCGTGCAGGGCTCTATATCCGGGAGTCGATGAAGTGGTTCTTGTAGTGACAGCAAAGCGTGCTAGTGATGAAGTGAAACGTGCAATAAATAAAGTGTGTTTGTTTCCTTTGGGTAGTGACATCAATTCCAAGAGTGGTGGCATGTTTGATTTAATTCGAGTTTTTTGAACTGCGCGCTCTTCTATTAATAACGTTTTTGCTTGATGGTTTTCTTTGTAATAAGAGGAGTAATTGAACAAAATGTTAATAAAAGCAGCGCACTGATGTATCACAACAAAACCGAGTCTTATTTTCAACTTTCAGGAGAGACCCAGTGTAAATCTGTAGGTACCACTTGAACATTTTAGTGGCGGATCCAGAAATGTTTTTAACTACGGTAATTGCAAAAAAGAGTTGGGTTACTTTACATTGGGAATTCTGTCTATTTAAAGGCAGCGCATTCGTGAATCGTTGTATTTTCTTTCTTTATACAAACTTTGCAGGTTATGTATATATACCCAACTGAAGAGGTTAACCTGAAATTACGGTCTCAATTTTGCTTGTTCTTGTTTTGGATGGTTATTGGTGGACAATAATTTCTTCCGGGGCAATCTTTTAGGCCAGATATGTTTATTTATTATTATTTTCTTCCCTAAAGTGCACCGTTTCTGAAATACTGGGTGTCAAAGTTTTATTTAAAATTTCTTGTTTTCTCAATATTTCAAGAACAAAATAAGATATCGAAATAAAATTTCCTACAAGTCTGTTACTTTAAAGCGTCTACTATTTTACGTGGTTTTGCGTTTGGTATCCTTATCAGAGGTGTAGAATTGGGGATGGACTAGTCCCCTACGCTAAATAAAATTGTTACGACCTGATAAATCGAAAAAGCTGTATCTTCAGAATCAACAATTAATTTGAAACAAAAAGTTGCTCTTGCGTTTTTTACGTAGAATGCGTCGTTTTCTAGCAAAATCGGATTTTCTAAAACTTTTCAAATTCAGTTATGGTCAAGGCCGTACGTCATCTCAAAAACAGGATCTAACTATTTGCATCGCATTCCTTGACAAAAATTAAATCTTTTTTTGGCAAAAATTCTTGAGATACAGGGTGTCAAAGTTTAATCAGATAAGAGATTTTGACACCCTGTATTTCGAAGATAGTGCACTTTAGGGAAAAACATTATCCGCCAAAAAAGACTTGATTGTAATTCAAATTATTATATCCTGCTTTTGAGATGACGCATGACCTTGAACTTGAAAGGTTTTGGAAAAACTCAAAAAAAAACACGAGAGTAACTTTTTGTTTCAAATCGATTGCTGATCTTGAAAATAAAAAATTAGTAGCAAACATGTAGAAAGTTCTATCTCAATATCTTATTTTGTTCTTGAAATATCGAGGAGACGAGAGATTTTAAATGAAACTTTAATACTTTATATATTGAAAACGGTGCACTTTAAAAAAAGAAATCATATGGCAAAAAAAGCTTAATCGTTGTTGAGGAATGCGCCTGCTAAGTTTCAACCTTACTTTAGGAAATATTCGATACAAAAAGATTTCGTCTCCTAGTTACGTCATTTCTACGTCCAACCTAATTTGTTGGCTTTGGTAACATATTGTATCTTCTTCTCGGTTACATGCCCTATATGCCAGCTGGCACAAAAATCAACCACCAGGCCAAACTTTCGATTACAGTACTGATAAACCGCAGAGCAATCCAGTAGGATTTTGCAGGGGCGGGATTGTCAAACGAGCTACTGAATTATCTTGATAATTCATTGTCGCAATCTTTAACATTGATTCGAAGCGAAAGGATAAAGTAAAGAAGTTTTTATATTTTAGTGTTCTAGTGTTATGTGTTAAGTGATACTTGCTGTATATAAAGTGAGCTTTTATTTCTTATGTGACTGTAAGAATTTCTAAAACCACTTTTCTCAATCATCTTTATTAGTTTACTATTGTACCACATTTGTAATAAAAAGAATTCAAGAAAAATAATCTAATATGTACTGAACTAGTCAGTTGGCGGCCTTAGAATGTATAAGAGACTGCAAACAAAAAATTATAATTTTTTTATGTGTGTATGAAATAAATTTGTTTACTAGCTAGACAAAAAGCAAAAGAAATTTCGAAATCAAATCCGCTCGGTTTTTGCGTTTAAATTCTCAAAAACTTGAGTTAATTTACATTTGTATTCGTAATAATTTAAAAATTTTGGCAGCTGTAATATTTTTTAAAAAGCTTAAAGACAAGCCATCATATGTTAACATCAAAATCACGGACGAACATAATTAAAACCTGCAGTAATATTCCTCAAGAATTTAACCATCGCACTAATTTTAAATTCTTATCCTGAACATGTTGCCAATTAACATGAATCATATTCTATGAATCTTTGAGTAAACACACTAGTATGCTTTTAGTTTTTAACGACTACTTTAGTACTTATAAACACAATAAATCAGACATAAATAGTATCGATTCGTTTACTTTTGGTGTGGCATTTCATTCTTTTCGATTTTCAGACAGGCAGTGTTTAAAGTAAGCCAGAAGTGAGGAAAATAAAAGCGAAGAGATTACGATTATCGACATTATAAACTGTTCAAGGAAAAATGGCCGGCCAATATGGTAAACTTGTAAATAAACAGTTTAATTCGCCCATTAAACTTTACTCCGACACTAATATACGAGAGGTCCTGGAGAGAGAAACTCAAATGCTTGACAATGGCGCTGTAGGGTAAGTAGATTTCAGTATGTTCCTAATAACTTAATTATTATTTATTTTGGCAAGTTATCGAGTTAGAAAAGCGACGGCTTTTCAGTTAGCAACTTCGATTTTGAAATAACCTCGATATTTCTTGGGAAAGTGCAGTTTGATTCTTTCAGAGGAATGTTTTTGTTTTGCACTCTGAACTTTCCAAGATGAGCTTGCCTTTGACAAACACCGTCATTATCTAAATATAAAACGATCTTTTATATTTACCTACAATTTACGTAGAAAGATATTATTTTTGTACATTTTTGTTATTTTATACCAACCCAAACTCCAAGTATATTCAAAACAATTTTATTTTAATTTCTCTTGTTTATTTTTGTTATTAACAATGCAATTTCACAAAAATATTTTCTTTGCATCTTTGTAGATTTTCACTTTGCTGTAAATCAAAACATGAGGGTAATGTTCGATGAAATAACATAAATTCTAATTATAAATCTAGTAATGTTGATGTTAAAATAAGTAAAAAAGATCGAGAGTGCGCTTGCAACGTCAAGCACAATTTACAGGCTAAGAGGAAATATAATAATCGAGCATTTCTCATTTATAGTTAAAGTTTACAATGATTTAATCATTCTTCTCATTAATGAGTAAAAAGATTGAATCACGATTTTCTGGCATGGTCCACACATAAAAGTGACTTTTTTTCTATGATTACTGTCTGGTATTTCGGACGAATAACCAATTTAATTTTAAACTTTGTGAATCAGGCTTTTGCGCAAGTGCATACTTTTAGTTAAAAGCAAAACATCTAAGGTACAAAAGTTAAGAATATTTAGGTGAGAGTCATTAGTTCGGGAATTTTGAGGCGGTTGGGAACGAGATGTCTTAGGCTCGTTATTGTTGGTTTTGTTGAGGTTTGGTGCTTGGCGACACGATTTTAATAAAGATTAATAAAACGAATTCGATACGATTTCCGGTTACTTTTTTGTTTATTGACTGATCGATAAGAAAAATAAAAAATGAGTGCTACTGTGGGAGAAAGGTTAGTAACTTTTTCAAAATGAAAATTTGAGATTATCAATTGCTTAAATTGAAATAGCTTTCCGCATTTTCTAAGAATTTAAGTAAATTATTTAAATTTCAATTAGAAATAAACTGATCTTTAGACCAAGTGAAAAATATCGTACTTTTCAAAAATTTTGTTCGCTTTAGTGCAGGCTTAAAAGATTGCCTAAATATTAAAATGTTTCTTGTGATACCAAAGGATCGTGATTGCTCACACTGGAAGGTGATAATTCTCGACTAGCCTTACATATAGATACAGTACTGCTGCCAAACTCGATCTAATAATATCTGGAAGATCAAGATAATATGAACATTTCTAAATAAAAGTAGTAAAAAGTATCATAAATTCAATAATTTGTCTTTTATTGCAGCACGTAACAAATCAACTTTATAAGTCAGTGCCAAAAAATTTTTTTTACTTATTGAATAGTCTCACTTACAAAATGAGCAAGCATAAATTTTAAATGCTCTTTATGAGCTGTTTCTTTGAATAAGAGTATAGAGTTCTAACTTAAAAATATTTAATGGACCAAAAAATAAATTAGGATATAACTCTTGTCCTGTTTGTTTGTTATTCTTATAGATCTAAGTATTTTCAGTTTATTCTAAAAATGGCCAATTGATAAAAATATTGCATTCTCATGATACAGATTTTAATATGCATTTGGGCAACTTCTGGTCAGTAGCACTATCTTTCTGTAAGCTGTTCAAAGCAAAGTCATTGAATCTTCTAATTTTCACCAAAGATGATGTTAGAAAACATTTCTGGCTGCTATCAGGTGTCACTGTCTGCACTGCACTCATCTGAGACTACAAGGGCGTCTCTAGGGTATTTGTCGTCTCTTAGTAGAAAATATTAACAGATTTATAAAGTACAAGATCTTCCATTTTTTAATGTATTCTTGGGGTATCTCGCTTACTATTATTAGAGGTAGAGCTGTGAAGTCTGCATTATAATTTCTCAGGTTAAATTCATTGGTGAAAACGATAAAAGTCGGTTTTTAAGCAAAAACTTACATATAAAACACATTGAACGTATGAAATTTTTAATATTCATTTCTGGGCCCAGATTTGTGCTTAGACAGCTTTGGGATTCTTTAAGTGATTAGCTAGAATTCAGCCACAATTAAAAGAATAATCGTGTATCCATCCTAAGTTGAGTCTTCATGTGATCATCCTTTGGATAGCACATCCAAATCTATGGCTGTATCTTTAGCTCTCTTAAGAAGGTGAATGGCGGTTCACTAGGGATGGCCCGTTAGATGACCCATTCCAATCGTATTTTTAGAATAATGGCGAGCAAAACCCGACAAAACCAGATATCCATGATTGTATCTTTAGATTTATTGAGAAGGTTAATAGAAGATGAAACCCGACCTGGTGCATTGGAAGCAACCCATTGAATAGCACGTTTCGGCCCATGATCGTACTTTTAGTTCTAGTTAAGCCATCAATTTATATTTTTTGTATCCGTCTTCTAGTAACTTCCTTAACACAGCTAAAGATACAATCATGACTCAGGTCGTTTGTGATGTGCCATCTAGTGCGCTACCTCTGCAGCTTCAAGGTATAGTTTCGCCCTCCGTTTACCTTCTTAATAAAGCTACAAACGTATACGATCATGGGTCGGAATACGCCATTGAATAGGTCACCTCCGATGCAAGGTCGGTTTTTGCCCTCCATTAACGTAATATTCTTATGAGATTAATAATAAAACGATTTTTATTTGAATACCATTTTATTTCTTAACCATCTCTAATGACCTCTTCCTATACTGAATATTTTCCTTACATTTTATATATTATACATACATAACAATTAACCTTCTCAATTGATCTAAATTGATCTTAATACAGTTAGATAGGATCGTAGGTTGAAATGATCCATTTAACGGGTTACTTCTGACGGGCTACCAATAATCTTCTTGATAGAGCCAAAAGTACAATCAGAATTGAAATGGACCATTCACCGGATCATATTTAGTGGACCACCATTAATCCTTTTGATAGAAGTAAAGATAGTGACGGCTTGCGATGTATTTTAGTTAGTGGGAGTCAAGTAAAACTGCTGGACCGATTTTACTGGATTTTAACTCCTTTATAGGATTCAACCTTGGAAGGTTACAAGCTACATAAGAGGTTACTGGCAACGAATGACTTTTTCTTTTGGTGGTGCCAAGTAAAACTTCTGGATTGATTATGCGGTTTTTATCTGCATACAGGGTATGAACTTAAAAAGGTTACAGGTCATGCAGACGGTCAATGGTCAATTTAGGTGGGGAGAGTTATACACTACATCAGCAGCCACGCGATTATTATTATTATAGAACCTGGAACCTGTCTAATACATCAAACGCACTGCAGCCATAAAGACTTATTGTGCTTCCCTAGTTAATTCTAACTGTACTCTAGCAAGTTTAAGCCTTCAATCAGACGATACTTGTTTTTAGTTAAGTAGGGATTAAAATTATTCGATTCCGTTGTAGCAAATCCGAATAATCTCAAATCTTCGACGAGACAGCGTCTCGCACTATTACATTGTCTCGAGGTCTTCCCCACATAGTCTGCAGTTCAGATCATCATTAGACAGTTTCATATTGTGAGAATGATCTCTACTGCGGTCTGTAGCTGAGTTCTGCTTATTACATTTAATTCTTCAGCTCTTTTCGTGGACGATCCATCTACAAATAGCTTTCCGTGCCCGTTTCCAAGATAAACAGTCCAAGCTTGGCTTTGTTGTTCTGTGATCTATGCGTCTATAGCTTCTGTAAGGAAAGACTTGGCCGTAGAGCCGGTTCTGGTTCAAAGAATAAGTTTTCCTATCCCAGTTTGACTGTAGTTTGGTCTGCACGCAAAGGCAAGTTGCTTCAGTAACATCTTCAGTTAATCAAAACTTTTTTTGTGTTGTTTCAGTAGACATTAGGCAATGTTTAAGAACAACTTTCCTTAACAATTATTCTTTCGTTAAGACTTGTTTTGTGAATATACTGTGAAGTAATATACATAGCTTCTTTGTTCGAGGCATGAAAATTGTTATTGTAGCTGTTAAAGCCACATGCGAATGTCAACTATTTTTCATTAATTTTATAAACGCATCAATTACCGTTGCTTTAGTGTGTAACAAAAAACTAGAGTGCTGTTAGGTAATCTACATACTTAAAATTGTTGATATCACTTAATATTATACTGTAAAGTCAATATCTTGGTATAGAAAAAAAGTACGATTAGCGCGACCTCTATTGGAAATTCAAGAAAACAGTTTGAGAGTGATCATTGGGTGATCACACCGTTGCCGCAACAGTAAAACATATCGTCAGAGACTAAAATGTTATAAATTTTTAAATTTGGAGATTTATAGCCAACTCTGGCAACGTTGGTTGTAGTTGATGATCGCCGTTCTTTTCTTTCGTCATTTTGATGAGATTTAGTGCTAGTTCATTTGGTGACTCTGGCGACTTTCCATTAAATATGAAATAGGAGGAGAGCGAGAGGGGTAAAACTTGGAAATTTTTGAAAACGAAAAATCGGAATAACTCGAGAACAAGTGGACCTATTTTGACCAAACTTCGAGGGTAGGTGGCACTCTAGTATAAAGTGGATGCAACGCCATCTAGCGGCAAGAATGGATAAAATCGATTGGGACCTTATGGGCAGGCCTAGCGATCTGGGAGCTTATGAGAAGTATTTTGTTCTAGGGACTTTTGAATTTGTGCTCGTAGATATTCGTGAGGGTTTTTTTTAAAGTATCAAAACAGCGTTGGGGAAAACAATGCACTTTTTTTCCTACAAGGTTATCTTTTATGTCGAAAACGCAAAGAACTGAGAACGGTACACATACGGCCCTGAAATGAACACTCTTTAGGCTAGAGAGATGAATCTTTTGCAGTAAATGTACTTTAGGTGTTTCTGGTCCTTTTTTATCCCTTATAGCGCCATTGTTTTTGGGTGATTAATGCCGAGACTCGACATGTAGCTCTCCCAAATCTTTGGGCATTTCGACTCCAAATTCGGTTAAGATGGCCGGAGGAACTTCGGAGATAGGAAATTTTAGAATTTCTTATAAATTTATTTTTGGACTTTCGTCATTTGTGCTGGAACAGTATATCCTGTCGACTTGAAATTTTCATCATCGTAAAAAGGAAGTTAAATATGTAAAAAGTATAGTACTACGCTTTTTTTTTTGAAAAACCACTTTTAGTACGTGAAAAATCGCATTTGATGGGATAACGGCGACTAAAGTAGGGCAGTTGATGTCCATGTGCGTGCGGCCGGGTAGTTGATAGGAGCATTGCGGAAAGATATCTCGAGCTCTTGGATATTTGATTCTTATAGTGAGGGTTATACCAACAGTTGTCGTAGGCATAGCACGTGTGTAAGGAGGTGATATGGGTCGACTGGAGATTTCTAGATGCAAACCTACAAGTGAAACAGTGAATTTAAAATAACAAGATCACAGTTCTAAATAAATTAGGAATAAAAAAACCGAAAAAAAAGGAAAAGAAGAAGAAAAAGAAGAAGAAGAAAAAGAAGAAAAAAGAAGAAGACAGTGGTGTTGGGTTTTAGATTTCTAATACAAAATGTCAGATACTGACATACGTAACATGTCAAAAACCTAACCTAAAACACAAAAAATTAAATTGTAGAAATCTTGTGTTAACTCAGCTTCTATTGATTTGTCGCTATTAACTATTATCAGCCTTGTATGAACGGGGATTAGTGTGGTATATCGGTTATATAGTCTGATCCATTAAAATGATTTACTTTACCAACGGCAACTTGATCTCATGTTGAACATTCTTATCTATCGTAAAAATAAGAAAGAGCTATAACATTGTTAATTAGATTAATTCAAATCTAGATCTTCTTTTATTTTTTTTAACCTTCTTAACGTAAACCATCGCAGGTTCAGGATCGTGTTTTCACTTATAAGACTATTTATGATAAGCTACTGTTGTGCGTCTTTTATTCAATAAACGCCGCCTTGAGAGTAACATTTCCAGCATCTTTATCTATCACAAGGATAACAGTCGCGTTTTCTATGTCCTATAAAACTCTTTCCTATAAAATTTAATAATTTCAATTTCAAGCACGCTGTGATCTCAACGTGCACCCCTTCGTTACTTAATCACCCACAAAGCTTCTACGTCGTGCTTTGCTTTCTCTCACTTTTTAACCTTCTCTAGGTAAGTTATCGTTAAACTAGGAAAACATTTCTAATTGAGGTCGTCTATAGAAGCCCAATTACCTCGCAACCTTCGCTGGATTCATTTTGAAGTTGCCTTGAATGAATAAGACAAAACCGAGAAAACTATGAGCTTAAAAAATCAACTTACCTTAGAAAATTGTAAGATCTCCGTTCGAGCGCGTTGTGTCTTCAATGAGCGCCTCTTCACCACTTTCCAGTGTTGCTTCAATGAGGCACTCAAATAGAGAATGAACTGTATTATATACTTCCATACGATGAAAAAGCTCTGCCTATAACTTATCCAATATTGGTAGGTAAGTTTCATTCTCGAAGCTTTCTGTTTCTCGAACCACAACCTCTTCAGTATCACCATCGTCGTGATGTCTTTTTTTCTAGTGTATTGCTCATCGGTCTTCACATTTGCCTTCTATTTGTAGACATCAAACATTTTTCTTTGTAATTTCGGAAGATCAACGATCAATCGTTTGAAGTTCTATTGTTTCTTCTTGCAGGGATTTATTAAATCCTGGCTATTGATGATGACAGGTCATTTACGAGCATTTAGCCTCGTGAATTGTTTCTAGCTTCTTATTCACATCTTCAGCAATCACCTGAAATGCCTTCTGGAAACTACTTTAGCCTTGGTCGCATCGATTATTATATATCACCTTGTCTCAGTCACTCTTTTTAAAACTAGTGCAGAACCTTGCTGACGTTTGTCACCTTTGTTTTCGAGATATTCCAGCAGAACAGCTTAACGGTGGGTTGACTACTACAAAACCCTGAGATGTTTGCTGCATTGTCGTAAGACGATCCTCACAGTTTTTTGATGTCAATGCCGCATTTGTTAAAGATAGTCAAAACAAAAGTGGTAGCAAGCGCTTCTTCAGTGACTACACTACAGTCAGTTGAATTGGTTTCGAATCAATGTTCATAGAAAAATACTTGGCGTCTTGGATTTCCTTTACAATAACCTTCAAAACTACTTCCCATTATTTTGATTACTTTTACACAAATTGTGGAAAATAAATAAAAGGGTTTTCCTCGATCTTGATTATCATATTGGGTTAAATAAGATCTGATGAAAGGATCATATCATGAAATTCCTATGTAGAAGCCATTATGTTAAGAACCAAGGAGTTCTGTGTTATTGCGAAAAGCTAATTCACGTGATGAGAGAAATTTGATCACTGACATTGCAGTTTGCAGAACTTTGATTCAGAATTTTTGTTCTTTATTGATTTGGTTTTCCTAATCAAATCCAATCAATGCATGAAGCCACTACCAAAGAGTGGCAAGAAAAAAGAATTTCTTAGAGAATTATTGTTGTTCCTGATCCATCACCAAAAAATGTGTCCAGAGCTAGCATAGCAGCAAAGAGATTTACAGTCTCCATATATGTGGAGGAATTATAAGTCTTGGCTGCCTTGAAGAAGCGATCAGAAACAAGCTCAGGTCAACAGTACACCAGTAATATTAGTTTTTTCTTACTTGCTGCTCTCCTTTCGTCGCACCTTGGGGCTGGTATATTTGGTGACGGCTTTGGTTCCTTTTCTGATCAGTTCGCAGGAGTTATAGTTTAAAGACGTAGGTGTAGGTTTTGTCTAGGTTGGTTTCTGGGACATGCATTTCAAGTAATAGTTATAGTCTTGGTCTACTAAAATCTGATTCCTTAAAGAATTATTAATGTTCCTGATTTACCACCAGCTGCTTTTAGAAAGTCTTTTCCACCATAACAACCAGAAAGGAATTAACAGTCTCAACATATTTATACCGGACTCGACCTTTACAGTACAAAGTATGCCTAACCCCAAAGAGCACTAAATTTTGTAAAGCCAAGCATCTTCTTCTCAGGACGTGTTTACGTCTCTATCATCATAATTTTTAGCCATCCGCCAAGATATCTTGCCACAGCTAATGCATATCCAACCATAACATACGATTAGCAAAGTAACACTCCAACACCTGTTTGCACAGCTATTTACTATCATTGACACCACCTGAGCCTCAACACGATAATTGTCAACCAAATTTTCAACAACATATCATCGACAAGCCAACCGCTTCCATCTGTTTCATAGCCAGTCAGTTTTTTCAAAAATTAACATCTATGTCTGCAACCACGCCCGCCTTTTAACGTGCTTATCCTCTCAAATACCATCATAATCAACATTTCCATCAAGGACGCCGCCCTACCACCTTCAACCGGACTACATCTTCTCTAACCTATAGTCCGTCACCGCTTGGAAACGAACAACTGACCATTATGCGCGGCGTTAAATTCATCAAAACCAACCCTCTTTGGCCGAAAAGACCCCAGAAAGGAATCTAAAACGGTCATCCGACTAAAATGATTGATAACAGTTTAAATTTCCCGCGAAACAAGAATATTTCTAAACTTCTTTGATTTTAGCCTTGTTTGATATTGTCATGACAACACGTACGCCATTGGCTGGTTAAGTGATAACTAACAACACTGCCAATTCTAAAATAAAAAAAATCACTGAAATATTAACGCGGGAAATTCACACTGTTGGATCACTCGGCACTTTATAGATTTAATCAGACTCTCTACTCGATCAATAATTTTGAACTTGTAAATTTGTCGAGATACTCAAAAATTATAAATTAAAAAGAATTAATTAATATTGAAAGGAATTTGTTTTGAGATCTAGCTCGAGAAAAGACGAAAGAAAACAAGAAAAGTGTTAAGTTATATGGTTCAAAAGAGAAAAGTAAAGCTTAATAAACAGGTTAATTGATGGGCTAAAGATTAGCTTGTCATCACGTCTTCAAAGGAACACAGAAAGAACAAATCCCAAACTTGTAAAGTTACAAGTCGTAAGCTTAGTATAAAGACTTGTACGTTTGAGTTTTCATGATGTTATTAAATGTCGAAAAACTCCGAGAAAAACGCCAGAAATCTACTCCTAACACTCGTAGATACTAAATAACCAAGAGATTTTGCTTTGCATCTCGCGTTCTTACCTGAAAACATCCAGTTTCATGCAATCTTCGGTGCACGGAGACACGTTTCTGATAACTCGTTGTATGTAAATTTTCTATGCTTTTCTCCCATTTTTTCTAGCTGTGCCGCATACAGAATTTACGTCGGTTAATTCTTGCAGAGTAAAATTATCAATTTTATTGATTTGACGTAGGTAATTAATAGAATCCAATCTGACCAAGAAGATAGAAACATTATTGTCAGCACATTGTTTCCATGGTGATATCTAAAAACCTTATTTGTTTACAAATTGATAAAAACTGGTGCAGTAAAGAAATCTTTGATAGCATGTATGTAACTTTGCCTAATGAAAAATGTTTTTCTTGATCCCTTTTGTCAGCCATATAATTTTGCTCGGCGAATTTCTCTTTATCCTGTAGATATACTATGTTTTCATAATATTATTAAATGTTTGGAAATCTCGGGAAAAAAGATGGGAGTGTAGAGAAAAACACTAAAAATCTATTCTAAACACTCGAAGACACTAAATGACCAAGAAATTATTAGTTAGGAATTAAGAATAATCTACGCTATGCCTTTCAAAACGCAAAGAAATCTTTAAATAAATTCGTGGCGCTTCACTAATGGTGCAAAAAGTACGTTTGGAATTTACAAAATTGTAAAGTTGCAAATCAGTTTTAGGGACAGAATTTTGGGAAAACGCCGGGAATCTATTTTAGACACTTGCAGACACTAACTAACCAAAACAATTATGAATCTTTTAGGCAAGGGGGTTTGGCAGAATTTCTCAAAACGCCTTAGTAGGGTGTAGTGTTTAGTAGATAATATTAAGAGGACGCTTGTGTATTGTATAAAGGTATCAGAGACTTTTTGGAAGAACTGGTTTTAGGGGAGAAGGTAGACAGAAAGGAAACACTACAAAACCTAGAATTTATGGTAAAAGTATGTACAGTTTTAGTTTTTAAGTCAGTTTCAGTCAAATAAAAATTTAACACGAAAAAAAAGAAAAATGATAATGCAAAAGTGTAGGAGGACAGTTCCATCCCATTGGGTCATTAGATTCTTATTTATTTACATTTGACACAGATGGTATAGTTATAAGTATCATTAAGTATCACGAGGATGCAATTCCTGTAGGCGAGGCGGTTTCAGGATTCCAAAGTAAACAATTTATTGTGTCCACAAAACGGTGATACCTTTCAATCTGTCATCGATGATAATGACTTGGCTAAAGCGCTTGGATATACATTCTTTCTGGGTATAAAGATTTTTCTCGGCTTTGAAGACTAAGTCACAAAGATTTTTCTCGGCTTTGAAGGCTAAGTCACAAAGATTTATAAAACTGTAAAGGCAGAATAAATGGATACTTATTGGTTTAAAATTGGTTATTTTTGTTTTTTTTTTGGAAAAACCTGTTCTTAAGTTGCCTTTGCTTATTCTCCAGGAAAAGCTCCTTCCATGACTTTCCAATTAATTCAACAAAAAAAAACTCGTAATTTTCTAAAAGTTTATTTTATTATTGTCATCATACTAAAGAGAAAACCAAAATCAGAATACCTATACGATCTTTTACATTTCAGAATCAACTTTAACAGTCCAATGGCTAACAAACCAGCCAACCTTCAACATTCAGCAGTTTTACGTTTTCTAGAAGAAGAAGAACAAAGAAAACGAGGTGGATCACCCAGTAAGTATCTCATCAATGTTTTAACGTTTCTATAAGTCTATATAAAGGTCAAGGTTATGTTTCTTATTAAATCTAACCTTGATGACACGCAAAACTCAATAAAAATAGAAATATCGCCATAGTCATCGTTTGAGTTATCAACCTGAAAACGTATACGTCAACACTATTTCAGTCGTGGTAATGGTAGTAAATACTCAAAAATGTCCCCCGCCAATTTTTTTTCCTTCTCCACATTTATTCTTAGTTGAATGAGTCACGGGTGCTACAGGTAACGCAAATAATACGAAACCACCACCGCTTATTTGCAAACCGTATAATTGGCCATCGTCAAGAAAGAACATTAGGACTTCGTTTCCAAGCTGCAAAATTTCAGGTAGACGAAAACGAGGAGCGCATGCTTAATTGTGTACCCCACCACTAGAATTTAATCACTCCACCTAGGACCGGACTGGAAAATTTTAGATTTACTTGTACTTAGTTAATTTGCAGTGAGTTTGTTGTGCGCGTCTTGTATTGTGTTGTGTTAAGGCATCCCCTTTTCTCTATTATAGTGTAAAAAGTAATCGAGGTAATGATTTTTCTAAATCAATAAAATGTGTAAATAATATCCGTCTGTGCTACTATAGTGGTTTATGTGCCAAAATGTCTAGAATAATTTATTACTATGTGGTGTGTTTTTTTTCTTTTTGTTTCGTACAGGACCATTGTTAACTATTTATGCGTCTGTTTATGTTGGAAGTGTTAAAAGGATTTTTTTGGTTGCGTAGAATAGTTATCTTATTTTAATTTAATTGTACGTTTTTTTAATTGAAAACAGTTTTTCCACGTTTTTATTTTTTCTAGAAAGAATGGTTGCCAAATTTACCTGAGTTCTCTCTCGAATATTTTTAGGAAACTAAAGCATGTTTTTTAAGTACGAACACGATGCTATTATAATATAAGTATACAGTTTTTATTTTTAAAATGAAAAATACACATTTACTTTATTAGTCATTATTTTGAGTCTTTTCTTGTGCCTATAAAAATAAACTTCAAAAGTTTTTTCTGAAGTCTTTGATCAAATCAACAGTGATATTAATCATAAGTGTTCAAAGTTAAGATTGGTATGGGTTTCTTCATATTTCATATCTTCATAAAAATAGTAAATGAAGCAGTGACTAATTTTGCTTGTGGTTACGTTTTATGCATACATAGAAATATAGGTCTGGCTCATAAACAACGTTGCAATAATCAAAGAATCTACGTAATCAAAAAATCAAAAATCATTAATAGCACCACCTATATTTTCATGCCTTTTTTGTCTCTGTGTCTTGTGTTCTTTCACAGTTGGTTTCCAATACTGAAAGTACTATAATATTTATCCCCACTGTGTAGTGATTCATGATACTTAGTGATCAAAATATTCTTACCTGAGATATTTATTGCTTTTGGGCTACTGCATAAATAGAATATTTTAGTTGACTCTTTCATTTTTGATTTTTAATTATTCTTCGTTCGTTAGTTCATTGTTGAAGAAATAATTAAAATTTGAAAAGGCCTATGGCTCTATAGTACAGATTAAAAACCACCTTAGGAGGGCATGTCGCCATCAAAAACATAAAGGTTAGGAAACACTGATTTAAACAAATTATTGCACAACGTAAAGCGAAATTCTATACCTTAATCTGCTAACTGTAGAGACTTTGATTATTAAAGTCTTGAGATGTATTGAGTTCACATCAATGGCTAAAAGATGTCTTGGTCTTCCTTAGAACATCATGGTTTTAATATTGAACAAACTTATGCTATTCGCTGCTTTTTGATTGTAAATATACTAAGCGATGCTAGGCAGCCAGAGGAATAGAAGAAAAAAAAGAGACTAGGAGAGGAAAAAGAAACGGAAAATATTAAAAGAAAAGCAGACAGGCGTGGATTTCACACAAAAAAGTGAACTGTAAGACAAAGATCGAAGAGAGCATTAGAAAAAAAGAAAGTTATAATGTGGGAAAAGGGGGAAAATCTCAAGTGAAAGGTGAAAGTCTAATGCTGATGCAATATTGGCTACCAGCCAGTTTGTTGAAGTTGGCAATTGGGGAAATGGGCAAAACTGACGCATCATCGGCTTATGACCGTTGGTCAATTCTCCTACCAAAATTGGTGGTAAACCCAAAATTAGCCTTGACGTCATCTTGTCGCACATAATGTCTGTTGCTTTCTATCTTTGGCTGAAATTTGCAATTCTTCCTTTTAGGGTATTGGACGTTTTGGTTAACTAACATAATTGTTTTCTATGCGTTTACTCTACAAAAATTGTCTTTAGAAATATTTTCCTGATTGTTTTAATAGGTTAGATCACCAAATAACCAGATCTGCTACAGTGACATTTGCACCTCTTTTTTTGTTTTGAACACGTAAAATGTCCCGACCTTACCATTACTACATTGACCAAAAAGAGAAATCTCATTTGATAAACAAAATAAGTCAAAAATTGTAGATCACAAAGTTCCCACTTCTTAGAGAATCTAAATTTTGCACAATAAAGATTACCTAAGCACCTAAACTTAACCAAGATAAAAAAAGACATTATAACCACTTAATTTTTAAAGGTATGCCAGTAAAACTAACTCATGAACAATTAAAATATTTCACATGAGATGTTGGCCCGCGTCCAAAATCGTATAAGTAATTACTATACATACAGGAATTATTTGTGTAGTATGTTTGGCTTAACATTGTGACTTATATTAAAAATATTGCAGCCAACATGTGTGAATCTTTCTTCCGAATGTGAATCAGCTCGTTTGTTGATGCAATTATATGTGAGATCACTGTTTGAATCTATTTTAAATTGTTACAATATGTAGCTTGTAATAGAGCAGATAATCTTTAATGCTCTAATAAATCTTGGCTTAATTAATCTTTTGTAACCCAGAGCATCCAACGATCCGTTTTGTTCGTTATATTAACATGTCCAAATTTAAATAAAAAAATCTAAATATTTCTGAACATGACAGTTGGAGAAAACTCATTCATTTCAATGATAAATGACATGTCAGCGTTAAAAAATACCTGAGATGTGTTAATAATAGACATTGAACCTACATACAACATTTTAACGCACTTGCGTAAACTAGCCTACTTTTTTCAAAGAAAATATATAAAGAATAAGGTAAAGAATTATTACAAATTATAATCGTGATGTATTTATTTTTAGTTAAGAATGAACTGTAAATTTATTTAATAGAAACCTAAAATATTGCCCGTGTTTTTCACTAGCGTTGCATATTATACCGCGAACTTTATATTAATATCACAGCAGGTATTATATTTAGAGTTTGTGACGTGGATATCAAAACCTGCGTGTGCAAAATAGGAAAGGTTTAAGTTTCAGCGTTATAAATTTTTTAAAATGCACAAGAAAATTTAAAACGGCCATTTAAATGCAATTTTATAAATAAAGCGTGTCTGTTTAGAATTTCCACATTTTACAAGGACAACACGAACACATACACACTTGGGAAAAGCCTTCCAACTTTGTAAACTTTCCAAAATATACAGATACATTTAGAAAATTTGATCCAACATTGATAAAATATTTTTTTCAGGTCTTAAACGAGTAGCCTGGCCACCACCTGCAGAAGGTGAAGGTCACTTAGCAGAAGTTTCTCTTCAGGATTTGGTAAGTCACTTTCTTATAGCACTGTACTGACTAATGCGCATTTACATCATAATTAAGATTTATGTTTAAACTGCTCTTTAGAAAATTAGATTTATGCATGAACTCATTAATCCCCTAGATAGTGTCATGAAAATGTACTATACTACTAAATAAAGTAAGTAAATGAAACAAACACAATTATACATTACTGTCCGACAATACACTTTATTGTTTTCTAACAGTTAATAAAAGAGGAAATGTGGCAACCATCATAATCAACATGAATTAGACTTAAACCACAATTTTATGAGACATATTTGTGGTTGTCTTAAAGCTTTTTTAATTTTTTTTAATAAACAAAACGTTTTTCAATGCTTTAAGTATGTTCATACCAACCATATTCCAGTAACATATTTTTAAAAAGCATTCATTAATAACTAATCATTTTATTGTTACTGAAACATGGAAAAGTATAAAAAAATACTAAAGCAAATTTTTGTTTGTTTTATCAGGGTGGGCCACAGATTTCCTCACCTGGCTTACAGAACAATCAAGTCCCAAGTGCTAACTATCAACAACAAGGACAAGAACGTCCTCAGCTTTCTAACCAACACCAGCCCGTTGTAGCATCACCCTACAAACCAACTCACCAGGTGGCTCCTCCATCACCAAGTTATCAATCAAGTCCACTTTCGCCTTTATCCAATACTAGCCCAGCAGGTTTCAGTCCTGTACAAACAACAAAACAGTGGACTCCTGTCCAAACAGTAAAACAGTGGGCTCCTGTTCAATCTCCCACTACGGTTTCTCCACAACCTAAATTCTCGCCTGCTCCCCAACAATACCAACCACCACCTCAACAATATCAACCACCACCTCAACAATACCAACCACCACCTCAACAATACCAACCACCACCTCAACAATACCAAC
>VTPC01005799.1:108386-123911 GCA_011009095.1 Ignelater luminosus
CCCCCCCAACCAATCTATCAACCACTTCAACAATCTCAAACTACTCAAACTTATTCACAACCTTCAACTCCCCAACAACCAATCGCTCAACCGCAATATCAAGCGGCACCAACTGCGCAACCTCAGGTAGTGTATTTTCAAACTAACAAAAAGCGCAAACAACAAAAAACATTCTAATTATAACAATAAAATTCCCATTTCTAGCTAGCACAGCAGCAACAACAACCACAAACACAAGCTGCTCCACCACAGCAGCAACAAAGATTTGGTGCAGCACCACAACAAAAACCAGTTGTACCTCAACCACAAACTCAACCACCTGCAAAACCAGCAAAGGTCGTTGAACCACCACCATCTACTATCACATTAAGGCCTGAGGCTCCCGTAAGCCAAGCTCCTGCTCCCGTTATTACTTCACAACCAGCCACGGCGACCTTAAAAGGTGACTCATACCTTAGTGTAATTTACATTCCATTTCCATCTATCTGTAACTATTTAAATTGCAGGAGGAAAGAATTTACGTGGTGACCTTAAATGGCCACCACCAGAAACAAAAGCGCAAATGGAAGCAGAGAACCAAGCACGTATGGAAATAGCAAGAGGTCCTGTGTGCAGGCCACGTAAAGTAAATAGGGATTATTCAGGTTTCTTTGCTCAGCATGCTCTTAACAGCACATATCCAGGTTATAAAGTACCACCAGGAACACAGTTCTATCTACACGAACGCAGTTCATGAGTACCTTGTTAATCTCAGAAAGTCTAAGATTGATGATTACATGACACTTTTGGCTTTCCATTTGCTAGCAAAAACGAAACAAAAAAAAACACAAACCCGATACTACTAAGTGTCATGTAATAATAAATTAAGGTATATTTAATTATGGTGCTAATTTTTGTGATAATGCTGGAACAAGGAAATCTGATTAATGAATGAGCTTGTTGCCTTTTTGTTAATCTGACCCGATTTGGTGTTTTTATATTATATGTAATTTTTGTCGTAGTGCATCTTTTATTAGAAATCACGCCTCTTCAACAAGCCAAAAGGTCTAAGATGTATAAATTGTTTGTTTTGCAAGTCTGTACAACAGCTTTATATTGTGTATGTCTAACACACGTATAATAAAAACTGTCAAAATATTGTTGTTTGCTGCTTTAACGAGCCGATGCAATGCGATTGTTTAAAATTATTATTATTATATTAAAATAGTTGTTGAGTTTATTGCTTAAATATAATTTTTTTCTTTTGAAACTACAAATACCATTACTGTTAAGAAAATTTTATGTAATTTATATTTGTATGAGGTATGCATGCTAAATAAATAAAGTACAACTAGCTATTGTTACTTTCTTTCAAATCTTTCCAGTCTAAACTGCAATGTTGCAGTATGTAAAAAAGTTATTCACACGTAAAGTGAGAGGCATCAAAATATGCAAAATTCAGAACCTTCAATGCCATAAATGCCAACAATAATTAGAAAGCAAAGAATAATGAGAATTAGCATTACATTTACGCTAAACATAGCTGAAATTGATGTTGAAGGGTTACTTGACATTGGGCGGCTTCAGAGGCACTCAGTGGACTTGACGGTCGACTCTCAGCTGTAATTACGCTGACAGTGTTGAGTAGCAGACGATTTTATCCTACGCACAAGTCGTAACTACATTTGGGTCTCCGTGTTATTCTTGTAAATGTTGGCTAACTTGCCTTTAAGGCAGTGTACTACACACCAATAATGTTAAATATTGGCGAAGATCATGAACCAATAGATGGCGCTTTTGAACGAAAGGGAGATGCACAATTGACGCAAACGGAACGATAATACGAATGTGAATAAAAATGCGAACCTAGAGAATATAGAGAGGTGTGAATCTTCTAGTTGTTTCGACAGTATGGCAGCTGATGTAATAACAGACATAAGCATAAGTTTATAACAAGTTTCTTTCACAGCATCTCTATTTGCGTTTTTGTTAATATTTTCAATTTTGAAGCCAGATGTCCATTTTGTGACGATCACCAACTCTTCTTCTTCTCATCGTACTGTCTTCGACCGGAGGTTGGCAATCATGACAGCTATTCGGATTGTAGGTATTGCAGCCCCAAACAACTCCACTGAGGTACAGCGCAACCAGCCGTGGAGATTTTTCAGCCAAGAAGTTCTTCTCCTTCCTACACCTCTCATATTCTAAATTTTGCCTTTTATTATTAAGCGAAGTATTTCGTATCGTGGACCTCGCATAATGTGATCCAGATATTCTAATTTTCTTTTTTGGGTGGTATAAACAAGTTCTTTTTCTTTTCCCATTTTCTGAAAGACTGTATAGTTGGTTACTCTATCCCTCCCGGGTATCCTTCGCATGCGTCTATACAACCAAAGTTCAAAGATACTTGTTTTCTTGATGTTCGTCGTTTTTAGTGTCCAGGCTTCCGCGCCATATAACACTGTTGAAAAGATATAGCATCCTCACTCTCAGGTCAATGCTCAGAGATTTATCTATTGAAGAGTTTTTCATTTTAACAAATGCTGATCGAGCTATCTCTATTCTTCTATTTATTTTGACTATATGATCATTCTCTTTATTTACTATTGTTCCTAAATACTGATACTCGTTAACTCTTTCGATTGCTTTGTTATAGAGCATCAATTGTCTTGCTATAAGTTTTGGTCTCTTACGGATCACCATGTATTTGGTCTTTTTGAGGTTTGTTTTCAAGCCCTTTTCTTCACTGTATGTATTGATTCGCTTTAGCATCATCTGCAGGTCTTTTCTATTTGTAACTATCATTACCGCATCGTCAGCATATCTACAGTTATTTATCGTTTCCCTTTTATTATACTCCAGTTGTTATATTATCCAAGGTTTGGCGAAATTCTCTCTTCTGACTATATATTAAATAACACTAGCAACAAGATACATCCTTGTCGAACTCCTCTGAAAATAACTATTTTGTAAGATTCTACATTTTCTATTTTTACTGTCGCTTTCCAGTACAGATTTTCAATTATATTTACGATTCGAGGCTCGACTTCCTTCTTTCTGAGGAGTGTTATAAGCTGCCTATTGCGTACTTTGTCGAAGGCTTTTTCATAATCAATAAAGCACAGGTGTACGTTTACGTTCCCTCTCTTGTGTCCATACTATCTCGAAATCTAAATTGTATTTTGCTGATATCTTCTTCGATTGTTTTATATATTCTATGATAAATTATTTCTAAAAATAGTTTTAGGGTATGGCTCATCAGACTTATAGTTCGATATTCCGAGCATTCTCTAGCATTTACACTCTTTGGTAAAACTACAAAAGTTGATCTCAGCCACTCTTCTAGTATGACTCCTGTTCTGTATATAGTATTAAAAAAGTCAGCAAGTTTTTAAATCTGATCTCCCTCAATTCATTTAATAAGCTCTACAGGAATTTGGCCTCAGCGCGCTGCCTTGTTCACCTAGACTTTTCTAATTGCGAACTCTGTTTCTTGGCTGGTAATTCTGAGTTCATCTGACATTTCAGTTGAATTAATGTTGTCCCTCTCAGCTCTGGCATCATAAAATAGTTCCCTTATGTATTCTTCCCATCGTTTTAATTTAGCTGGGAGGTCTATTATTAGGTTTCCATCTGTATCGTTAATTATGCCTTGCTTTCTTTTCCTTCCCAAAACTGTCATTTCCTTGATCTTTTTGTGGAGATTGAAGTTGTCATAGCGAGCAGCGATTTCTCTGCAATTCTGCTCCATATATCTCTCCGTTGCCCCTCTTATCTTTCTCTTTATAACTTTATGGATGTCTATATTTTTGAGTGCTGTGTCCTTTTTGTTGTTTTCTTTTTTTCATGAGGTCAAGAATCCCATAGGTCAGAGAAGATTTAATATTTTCCCACTTTTTATTTACATCTCTTTCTTGTTTGTTGAGTTCGATAGCTTTTTTATATTTTCTCTAATGTTTTTCTTTACTGTATCTTTATTCGCTTCCTCTTTCAGCTTTCTTATATTCAATCTTTGATCTCTTACTTTTGCTTTGATCTTTTTTAACTTTATTCTTAACTTTGCAAAAAGGGAGTTATGATCTGAATTCACATCCGCTCCCGGATATGTCTTGACAAAGAAAATAGAGTTTTTATATCTGTGATTTATTACAATTTCTTGTTCTATGTGTCTAGGTAATGTTACATATATTATATTCGTCTTTTCGAAAGTTTAAACCGTGTGTTGCTTATGACCATGTTCGTGAGTTGACAGAATTCGATTAATCTTTGTCTTCTTTCATATCGGTTTCCCAAGCCATAGTTTCCTCCTATATGATCTGTGCCTTCACCGACTTTCGCGTTTAAATCACCTAAGATCAATGTTACATCTCTGTCGTCGATAGTTCGAAGAGCCTCTTCTAGTTGGTGGTAGAAGTTCTTTATCTCGTCCTCACATTTCTCCCCTGTAGACGCATAGATCTGGAATAAATTGATGTTCTTCCTTTGAGACCTGAACTGTAGAAGAACTATTCGTTTTGAGAGTTCCATACGTTCTATTTCTTTAATCACGTTATGTACTTTTCCAGTTTGATATAAACTTCTTACATTTCATGTTCCAACTCTGATTTGAGCGCTCTTCTTGTTCTTTTTGACTTCGTTTAACCCCCCCCCCCCCGGAGATCCGATTAAGGAACTAGAAACTCCGGAATATTTTGCCTTAAACTTAGCCATCATGATTTATACTAGGAATATCCTTATGGATCTTTAATGCAACAGTTTTCCATTGCTTTCTGCATCCTTATGCAGTTGATCGGTAGAGATTCATCCTCCTTTAAGGGCGATTTCTCATCCCAAGGACAAAAAAGTGCCCTTACTCTTACTAGCTCGTCCACCCGAAGTTGTTGACCAGTAAGAGGTGGCTACGTATCCCGACAGCCGCTCGGTCTCTACCTGTGTTTGTTACCCATTTTAGTGTCCACCTTCTACCACGTGGGTGTACAGGTTCGAATTTTTCCTTCATCATGGTTAAGACCACCATAAATTATTAACTTCAGTCTTAAACCTTTGATTATAGCTAATGCCAAAGCAGATTACACACCCTTTCACAAGCATATATGGTAACATGACGGCAGGCAGATGAGATATGGGTCTGTATCGAATGCTGTTACAGACAACGCTCAAGTGATGTACAGCAGAATGGGGATGGTGCACGTATGAAATTTGAAAAAACTAGGGAACAACTCATGAAAGAAAATGCTAGACTTAGCGATAAACTCAAAGATATTAGATTGGAATTAAAACAGTGCATGGAAAAGATACAAGTAGAACAAGAAAATCGTAGATCGTAACAATTAGAATTTGATTTACAGTATACTTTAGAAGGCATGACAAATAAAGAGTGTTTTTAATGTGAAAGAAATGAACCACGTGCAAGATCAATTGAAATGCACTTGTAGAAATCTTTGCGAACTAAATGCAGCAAATGAATAATTGAAACCAGAAATGTACATATTACAATGCAAATATAACAGACTTTAACATGACTTAATTAATTTGAAAATCTACAAAGGGCACACATTACAAATAATGTAAGAAATATTAAATATGGAAAAAACTATAAACGAGCAATTAAGACAGAAAGTCTGCACATGAAAGACCCAAAGATTTGGGCGGAATTTTCAGAAAACTCAGTAAACCCCTTTTGGATGCAGATAAATGTGACGAATGTAGAAATTGACCTGCTGATTAACAGATACAGTAAAAGAAATTAAAGAAATTGCAGATCTAGTTGATACGAAAAGAGGAAAGAAGAAAAGTGATACAGATAAAAGATCAGATGATTCCGAATCGAAACCAGTACCACCTCCTTTCCCATCAGCAGGAGGTCAATTACAATCATCTGGACTTCCAGAATTTCAACCTCAATCACCCTCACCTCCACCACCAACACCAGAACCCAGACCATCAGTATCACCTCTAAAGGAGATGGATCGTCATATCATGGCTTTACAGAAGACCAAAGCACTGAATCTGTTTTTGCTAGAATCAATATTACTATACAAGAGAAAGCACCTGTCGATGCTGAAGTTGAAACTGCAACATCTAAAGCTGCTTCAGTAAAGCCGATTCAAATTTAAACCGAACTAGCAATACAAGAAGTAAGTATGCAAGTATCAAAACATAGCTCCAAAGAATTTAGTATAGAAGCTAGCAAAACGAGAATAAGTACAGTAAGTATTAAAGAGCCTTCAAAAATGCAAAGAGAAGACGATGTAGAAATAGCTCCCGTAGAACACCTATGCACTGCTATGAAGGTATTTAAAGAATCACAAGCATCCGCAGGAGTACCAAAACAAGAAGTCGAAGCAGTAGGAGACATCAAAGTAGACGTTAAAACTAAAGTAAATATGTTTGAAGTAATTAACATAGCAACTATTGTAACGGGCTCTGATACTCTTGAGGTGGTAACAGAAAGTACTGCTGGCATTATAGAAACAACTATGTCGTATATCAGATAAGGAAATATTAAAGTTACAATGAAAATAACAGAATATCCATGAGAAGGTCTTCAGCTATTTTCTTTAACTGACACACCAAACGAAAACTTCCACAAATCAGCCTCTTTAACGGCTTGCCGTTTTACTCCTTCTACACTATCTCCAGGAAGTAGTACTATTTCTGGTAAACGTAGTGAAATATCAAAAAATACAGCTACACCATCAGGCGAAAGTAAAATGTCTCCTGCATCAAAGAAGAGCAAGAACTCTAAATCAGATGATACAGCAAGCGTTGCGAGTAAATCGACTTTAGAAAGCAAAAAAAAAAGACAAAAGGGGAAACAGCAAGTGTTACCAAATCCATAAAATCACCTACAGCAAGTGAAACTGGATCTACTGTAAGCAAAGCAAAATCAAGTACTTCAAGTACAGCAAAAGCAATTGAAGTAAGCGAAAAGGCATCAACTATTGCTAGTACAGCTGTAAACCATTTTGACGAAATTTAACGCCATTTTCTTTTGGTTGATGATGATGCAGTGAATATTGCCATTCGCCATTGTTTTCGATGCCAGTGGCATTATGGAAATAACGTTCAACTACAAAAATTCTTTGTTTTATTAACAAACTTATTTCTGTTGGTAAGTAACACTGACCTTTAATTTTAAATTCTCCGTGAAAAACATGTATTGGCAAATGAAGAAGAAGAAACTGAAGAAAACCAACAAAATCATTAAACAAATGGAAAGAGAAAACAAAAAGAAAAACTTAGTGGTTATAGGAATATCAATAGGGCATTAAAAGATTAATTAGAGGTATTCATCAACAGCAATTTAGAACTACAAGCCAAGGTAAATACAGCAAGAAAGGTGGGTCCCAACACTTGCGTCTTCACACCAGAAAACATGTCAGATAAGATAGATATACGAAAGGACAAGAATAAACTCAGAGAACTCAAGGAACATAGAATATAATATAGAGGCGGACATGACGAAAAAGGAAAGAGATATACAAAAAGCAATAAAACTAAAAGCCAAAGAAGAAAGAGATAAAGGCAAACAAACAAAGGCGGGTTACATAAAAAATAAGAAAATTAAATATGAAAAAGTCAGATTGATAGACCCCAGAATTTAAAGAATACGTAAAGGACAAATAAAAGAAATAGAAAAAAATTCCGACAGACTAAAAAATATGAAGACTATAAAATATATAAAGAAAAAAGGAAAGAAGTAAAAATAAAGATCAAGAATAGGTGAAACAAGGATCTAGGGCGAAATTTGGAGAGAAGATGAATAAGAATTATAAAGAAAACAAAAAATTATTCTGTGGGATACTAAAAAGGTTAAAAAATAAGAAAGAATATAGATTGATTGCAATTGATTGAGGATGGTTTGGATTTGGTGACATGTTTAAATTATTTTCATGTTGGCAATACTTGTTTACTTTTTGCAATCTGTCAAGTCTGTGTTATTTACAAGGTACAATAACAAACAGTACTCTATAATCTCAAGAAAGATAGATTATGTTAGTCTTATATTAGGAGTAAAAAGCTATATTTTGATCCGAATGACAGCAAATGACATTTAAATTTAGATTGAGCAAGACAAAATATGTAATTTGATAATCTACCCCCAGATTACCCTAAACGCTTACTCACTATAGCAAATCCACCACGTGAAAAATTCTGGCGCCAAATTTAAACTATCTTCAATCAATTGCAATCACTCTGTAATATAATTAATATAAAAGATAACGATGGGAAGGTAATCACACAAGGAGACGCAATAATGAATAGATGGAGGCAATACTTTGAAAAATTAACAAAATCAAATGAAAGAATATCAGAAGAGGGACGAAAGTTAAATCAAGAATACGAGATAGATCAAGTAAAAGAGGAGGAACTAACGGACGCTATAAAAGGGATAAAATTAGGTAAAGCAGGCGAAACAGATAACATCAAACCGGAAATGATAAAAGTTATGGGAGAGGATTTTTATATTTTATAAAAGAGCTAAGAAACATAATGAATGAAGTAATAAAAAAAAGATGCCAAAAGATTGGAAAAAGGGAATAATCCTACCGATATACAGATTGATTGTAAATGAGTGAGGATGGTTTGAATTTGGCGCCACATTTAAATTATTTTTATGTTGGTACTACTTCTTTACTTTTTGGTCAAATTTGTGCAACACCACCTGTTATATAGTTGGTGTTGATTTGTGTTGTTTGTTTATTATTTGACAGATTGCAAAAAGTAAACAAGTAGTGCCAACATGAAAATAATTTAAATGTAGCACCAAATTCAAACCATCCTCACTTATTTACAAGCACTCTGTACGAAAAAGAGGACAAGGAAAACTGCGAGAATTACAAAGGAATAACGCTGTCAAGTGTCGCAGGAAAGATGCCAGTCCAGAATAATGGAAAGAAGAATAAGAAGTAAGATTGAAGAGATCATATAGAATTATTTAGTTTATTAATATTATACTTATGGCGAGTAATGAGAGCTCAAGATATCTTGCCGCAATACTTCCATCGATTACCCCACCGCATGTCTATGGGCACCAATTTTTCTACGTTATATCATCAATCCGATTTTCAAATACAAGGAGTGCTTTTTCGAAAAAAAAAGCGTATTACATCTTTTTACGTATTTTTACCTTCTATTTACGATGGTTAAGGTTTTAAGTCGATAGAACGTACCGTTTCGGCGCGAATGACGAAAAACCAAAAATAACGAATTCCACAAGAGATCTTAAAATTCTCCGAAGATCCTTCGGCTGTTCTAACCGAATTCTAAAGACGGAATGCATTAATCGCCGAAAAATTACGGCGTTAAAAAGGATAGAAGTTGAAAAATTTGGAATTTGCTTACATAATCACGTATAAGTCACTAAAGTACAGTTACTGCAAAAAATTAGTTTTTCTACCTCAAAGGATGTCCATTCCAGGGCCGCATTTCAAGTTTTTGCGTTTTCGACTTAGAAGATGACCTGGTAGAGAAAAAGTGCGTTGAACCTTTTTTGTTCCCCATTTTACGGCACATCAAAGTGTTAAATGCCCCAAAAAGATCCAAAGGAAGACAAAGTACGTCTTCTTGTTCTAATCGACCCCGAGAACGGGGGTGACGTCACTGGTACCCACCTAAGCTTGTTGCTCTGATGATGATCTTTATTCTAAAAATATCCCAGCTTGATCAAATTATAATTAAACGAGTTACAAATTTTTTAAGTGGGCATTTTTGGCTTTTCGCAGATGCCCCAAAAGGTTTTTTTCAGGGGCTAATTTCTTGGTTTTTCACCGAATTTTCTCTCCTATAGTGCTTGCGAAATTGTGTCGATCGGCGAAGACCAGATCTCCGTAGCCCTTGCAGTTTCAGAGCTAGAAGCCTTCCTAGGTTTGACCTGTCGTGCCCTCTAGCGACCAAACCAGAGACGGCAGAAAACCCGTTTGAGCAGCGTCAGAGGTGAAAGCACTCAGCCCACACACTGAAGGTCATTTCTATATTTTCAAAAAAACCCCACCTCAAATTGTAGAACCTTAAGAGAAAGTACCACTATTAATTAAGAAGAGTATTATTTAATAGGCATCTAAATTACATACTACCAAAAAGTGTCCGTTTGGTTATGGGACAACTCCTTAATGAAAATAAAACAAGCAACAAAAACAAAATAGGCCAATGGTAACAATAAAAACATCAATGATTTTATTATAATACAGGAATTCTTTAAATCCATAATAGAACGTTTTATGGATTTCCATACAAAATTGTCAATACTTTAAAAGTGAGCTACTAAGCATAAATCCTTCTGCTTGAATTAAATCGTTTGAAAATTGTATGAATTTGAATCTAGAAATGCTTTAATTAAAACAAGAATATTTGTTAAATATAAATTATTTATTTTCTAGAAACAAAATAGTAAAACCAAAATTATCTTAAAAAAAAACAAAATGTAGAAATGAAGTTCAACAAGAACAATTGGTCATACAAAGTTTATGAAAATAAATGTGTTCTTATTACATATACTACACATCTTTTGATTTACAACAAACAGTGATATTAGCGTTTTCTAAACAAGTGAAAATCCTTGAGTTTGTTGGATAGCTTGCAGCAATTTATATCTTAATCTTTCTTTTGTTTTATACCTAGGCAAATCTAATAAATTAAAGCAGGTGTGAGCCACAGGCAAGTATTTCTCATCATTGGTTGGTTGAACTATGATCTGGAACAATTTAAAAATTAGTAGTAATGCATCTCTCTATCTAATTAGATTATTTAAGCTACCTTAATTGCTTTCATTCCTTGTATTGGTATTCTATCACTGCCAGTTAGAAAAAGTAAAAATTTCTTCTTATCAACTAAAGACATTTCGTGAATAACTTCCCAAAACCATCTAATAGTTTTATCAGAAGAACTGTATCCATTCTTGTATTCCGCTACTTCTTCAAGCGCATGCCAATCATAATTTTCATTACCCACAACTACAGACATCAATTCATGCGAATGGAACAGTTGCAAAACACGCCCACCACAGACTTTCATAAACCCAGTTGAGAAGGCCTCATATTGATCACTAATCGATTTATTAAAAATAAAATCTACGTATAAATCTACATATTCTTGCCTGAAAAGATAACTTTTGTTTTAAACTGATAATCTGGCTATAGAATAGACACATACTTATTTTCTTGCGTAACTGGAATTGCTTCACCGTTAGGTTTTAATGGAATCACTCTACGTTCACCAAACACGTCTGAAGTAATTTCAAAATTTACACAAAACACATCTTGCAAATCTGGTTCTGTATAATCCAATAAAGACTTTAATGAATTTGCTATAGTTGGTGAAAGCCCTTTTAAATCAGCCAAAGTAACAGGTTCTTTTAGTAATTTCTTATAAAGCGCTAATGGAAATGGTATATCGATGATTGTAAAATTGTAAATAGCTAAACCACATATTAAACCTTAAAATAAAGTTATTGATTAAAATAAATATACAAGATAACCGTTTAAAGTTTACCTATTAATAAATACATTATTTTATCTTCGAATGATGCTTCAGAAAACCAAATTGTTCTGGTCTCTTCATATTCTTTGAACATACCATATTTTGGATCTAGAATCTCTCTCAGTAATAACATGAAGAATTCTTTTCGTACACCACCCGCATCTTCTGCTTCTTCTCCATAAAACTTTACCTGTTTTTATAATATACGTTAAGATTTATTATGAAACCTTAAATAAAGTTATTACATTAGTTGTGTATAATTTTTAAATATAGTTTTCAACAGAATCAATTAGAATTAGCATTAAGGAGTTCAGTTTTGTTTTGTCGCAATTAATTTTATTATAGTTAATAGAAAAAAATGTAAGATATCATTGCAAACATTTTCCTTCTTATTTGATAACTGTTAAATGTCTTATCTTTCCATTTTGAATTTCGATGAAAAACTTTCAAATTCCTAAAAGCATATTCATATTTCATCCTTTTACCTTTTACTTCATCAAATGTTTTTTTTTGTACATCAGGTCTTCTTTTTTCCACCTCATAGAAAAAGAAAGCTTATAGGCTTTCTTTTAGATCATGAATGCCAAATAAGATGCCACATGAAGATAATAGAGGAGCATCCTCTAAGAATTGCTGACATTTGTTTGGAGCATCTCCCTTCTCTGTACTCCAAACATAACACCCATCTCTATCAACTCAATAATTTGTAATTTTGGTTTCAATTGGAAATTAAGTTAATTTTAGATGCTGGCTAGCCTTGACAAGTTGGCAAATTTCATCACTTATGACAGTGTCAGATAGACAAAATAATTCTATAGGTTATGTAAACTAGAAATTGATGACATACATAGGTTGATGTCAGCAACCCAGCCTCTGTGAATAGGCTAGTATTGTTGTCCAGCAAAGTTGAATTTCGTTGACCATGTTGACCACCTGTGATACCTTCTAAGAAAAGTATCCTACAGGCATCTATGGTGGCTCAAGGTTGGATTTTACCTTCTGTTCACCTTCTTGACAATGCTAAAAACAAACACTGATCAAGATGGCCTATCTGGTGTGTCTTGCCCTCCATCCACCTTCTAAGAGGTAGTTCATGGTCAGGCTTTACCTTGCACTGACCTTTTAAGCAACCTAAATATGACAAAAACCACCTGTGGTGGCCCAAGGTTCGATTTCCCTCTCTATCAATCTTCTAAGACAGGTGTAGATTTCACAAGCCCAAGTTTGAGCTACATCAATGAAAGGCACATTTGAGAGCTAGATATCTATTCAGAGCTTACAGTGATTTTGAATTTTAAGATCTAGACCCAAGAATGGTACTAAAATATGCAGTAGTATAGAAACAGGCAATAAATAATTTGTTTTCTTCTGAAAGTGTGAGTTGCCTTAGGTTGCAAGCATCTACATTCTTCCGAGGTGTTCTTACTGCACAAAGATATCGAAATAAAGTTCTTCAACAGTTTATCAGTCAGCTGGATGATGAAGAATTACAACATGCATTCTTCCAGCAGGATGGCGCTACGGCACACACCGTATGTAAGACAATTCAATCTTTAAGAGAGTCTTTTGACAATAGATTGATAAGCAACAATACTTCCTGTGATTCGACAAATGAGAACTTACCAATCAAATAACTGAAAAGTATGTGTGAAACTGAATAACTCTCCTCGAATTCTTCAAAATGCTTTTAATGGGCTTAAAAAGTACTTTCAAAAGTGTCTTGATGTAAATGGCACAAATTTCCAGGACTTATTGTAAAGCTTTGTTTAAAAATTAATAGAGTACCGTTACTTTCTTCTTTGATATTGTTGGTTTTATACATCAAATTAAGGTTAGGTTAAAATAACACAAATGTGACTTGAACAATCGTCGTATTCTTGGATACGTTTAAAGTACAGTCCGAAATTGTATAATGGTCACAGTCTACTCTAATTGGAAACTTAAATAATCACTTGTTATATTACAATATTCCTATTTAAAAATAGCGTGAAGTTTTATATAAAAAAATCTATAAAACACCACTTGACATAACATCAGACATTTTTAAAAATTTCAGACCGAAACACACGTTTCTCAATTCTTTAACTGTTGTATATTTTTTTTAGTGTAGTGAGTGGTTTGAAAGGTAAATTTTACATAAAATATTCCAAGGAAATTTAAAAAATTTCATTTCTGACTTCGTACATTCTGTTTGTCTGTCTGTTGTCCGCAACTTTATGGGTCATGTTATACAGTGTGTCCACATTTCGATGCTCACTATTGGGATCTTGCAAATTGTAAGAGATATGGGGTCAGTTAAATTAGAAAAGGTTTGGCTATTTTAGAGATCAGTTTACTTATGCGTTTGTTTTTTCAAGAAACTTCACAGCTTACTAGATATTTGCTAAAAACAACATTGTCTATTTTTTTAAATAAAAAGCATTTCCCACTTAAATAAGATAATTTTGTTTTTAGCAAATATCTAGTAAGCCGTGAACTTTTTTGAAAAAACAAAAGCATAAGTAAACTGATCTCCAAAATAGCCAAACCTTTTCTAATTTAACTGACTTCGTATCTCTGACAATTTCCGAGATCCCAATAGTGAGTATCGAAATGTGGACACTGTATATTAAATCAACTTAGAATTTTTTCCCAATTACAGATACATAATCGGTATTTTGATACCTCGAATACTTTTTTATATGTTCATTAATGTGTTCAAGTCCACCATTGCCTGTCCCAAGCCAGGATGTGAAAGAAGGAGGTGGAAAAGTAACAACCTCGTTAAAAAACCAGGATCCAGTTGACCTGGCTGATAGCACCCTGTAAGGGTCCCTTGATGGAAGTACCAGTGAAAATCGGTCAACGACTCGGAAGCGGACGAGGGCGAAATATCCCAACGGTGTAAGAGGTGGAAGAACCACAAACCTGTTGCTCCACAGAGAGTGTCTTGACTGATCCAGAGGCTATGGGGGAAAACCCAGAGAGATAATTAGTCAGCTCTCTTTTCTTTTAGGTGTTTTAACTTATTTTTATTTTTCATTATCATTTCCTTAATATCTATTGCATTTTTCATTTCTATTAGGCATGTTTTATTTCCAAGCTTTCTCGCACACTTTATATTGTTTCTATTTGAAGTGTTCTACACAGCAAGTTTTCTATCTCTTTCTTTAATGGATTTTGGTCTCAGGAGTTTAGATCTATTCTCTGCAGTACGACGTTATTTCTTCTGTTTTCCTTCTTCATTTTAGCTATTTTCTTCTCTATTTCATTTATTCATCGTTTGCATTCTGTACTTTCTTGTTTTAATTTTTTATTTTCTTGTCAAAGCTCTCTCATTTCTTTTATATTGTTACGTTTTGACAAAAACGTGTATTTACTTAGTTTATTGTAATTTATTTCCAGAATTTATTTACACTAAATTATTTATTTAATTATGCACACTGTAAAAAAATGTAATTTTCCCCTATGCGTGTGTAAATATTTCCTCTTATTAAAAGTGTAATTTTATACCAACCTTAAGGAAAATTGAAAGTTACTATACTTATTACAATAAATTTCCTACTTATGAGGCTACTTTTACAATAGTGTATTTTGTATCTAATATTTACTGTAATTTCAAATTTTGTTGTGCAATTTTACTTAGTCTGACGTACACTTATCATGTAATTTTTAAAAACTAACCTCGTCTGGGTATTTGTTTTAGTTTTGGTATTTTATTATTATTATTATTATTGCAAGCCGTCACGTGGTCAGGACATGACCGTTGTGACCGTATGCGGTTTTATGCAGCAGTTCAGATGTATAATGCGGTTATCATACGGGTATAAATGTCGAACACTTAGCGGGGTCAGCATAAATTGGTCCTGGCAATCTGATTTAGGGGGTTACCCGGTATCTGTGTTATTCGTATCGAGTAATAATCGTAATAATCGCAATAATACGCAGTAATACAAACAAGTGCATGGTGCATTCTAAGGCAAACGTACGTATTGAATTTTACAGGTAAGTTTGCAAATTTTAATTTCTTCATGTGCTTTAAATAATTTGCCGTTTTGTGCGTTTGTTTTTTAAGTGCACGTGTCT
>VTPC01005804.1:0-69828 GCA_011009095.1 Ignelater luminosus
GACCTTAAAACCGATTTAAATAATTGGAGGAATAACGAAAAAAGAGACATACTGAGTTCTAGCAGCTCTTATCACAAAAAAGTATACTTTAAAAAAGCATTTTTGAAAAAAAAAGCTAAAAAGGTTTATAAAAGAAATAACCTTCGAAAGCAGTCCTACAAACAGGTTGCTACTAAAACTATCTCTCCGACACTAAAAATGTAAAATAAAGAAGAACAATGAAGATTCCTATTAATACTAACCGAGAAACAAAGATATCTACTTAACACAGAACTTGAACAAAAAAGAATGACTACGTGGTTTCTAGATTCTTAAATTAGGATTACGGGTACAACTGACCATAAAAAAATCTTAGAAGTTGACAGATTGGTTCTAAGAAAACCTAACCGTAGCTTAGGAAAATGACCTGGATTAATTAAAATCTAACCTGAGAAAATAAAAATATTTTTAATATACGTAAATTGTAAGGAAATGTCTAATCTTTTTCCAATAAAATGGACGTTTTGTTAAAAGAGTATATAAGATAAATATTTTAATGAGAACTAATGGAAATTAGATTTTTAGACCTTATTTTAATAAATTTATTTAGGCTTACTAAAAAGATAAAATAGCAACGAAATAGGATAGAATTAGAATCAATAGGAAAATATAGTGAATCTGGCTTATCGGAAGCGAAGATAACCAACAGCAAATGTTATTTCTTTTCAGAAACACTAAGAATATATAGGAAAAACGTTTATACTGGGTATCTCGTTTTATTACAGAAAATAAGCCAACCCTTAGCAAAAGATTGAAGAGGGCTCATGTTGGTAGAACCAGTTAACAATAATGATTCTCGTCAGTAAGGTTATATGCATAACGAAAAATAACAAAATGATGCCTTACAAAACGGAAGATTAATTTCAAAACTACAACCCTGTAACAGGCCAAAAAAGTTACACAATTTGATACTAGTAAATACTACTACTACTACTACAATTAAATTGAATTTAACCTAAAGTGTGGAAATCATTTTTAAAGATACCAAATAAGTACAATGATTCTTTATTAAAACGAAGTGTTAACTCGCTTACACTTCTTAAGAATTACCTCCAAAATTTACGAAGTTGAGGTTGTCTTTAAACACAACTACTTATTTAGATCAACTCGTACACAACGTTAAATTAAAACGAAATATAATTTGAATTACAATACTATTAAAAACAAAAAAGTTTTAAAGATAGTATTGAACTTTCGCTGCTACACCATCGAGGGTCGCTGCGCCTTCAGCGCAGCAGCTTTAGAAGCTTTAGCTTCTCTCAACCCTGGAAAATAAAAAATAGATTATGTGAGGGGGGAGCTAGAACGCGATTCTCTTCGGTATAGCTATCGAGGCGGGTGTGGTTGAAAATTTAGATTGAAAGGGGGACAAGGTAGGTAAGACGGCAGTGATCAAAGTTTTATTTCTTGGATGTTGTTCTTGAGGACGGCGTTGAGAAGGCAGTGAAGTAGGCGTGTGAGGTGCGTGAATTTCTTAGGCATGGTTTTGTTGGCGTCGCGGCTATCTTGATTTCTTGGTGGTACGGACGACGATGCTGGTAGACGAATTGGTAGTTAAGTTTAGGCGGGTGCTGGTGGTACACAAGGGTTTGGAGAATTTTTGTTGGGATTTGGAGTTTAGTGGATTATTGTTATTTGAAAATTGAGTTGGTGGAGATGGTAATGGGATTTCGAGTTTGAATTGGTGGTTTGATTTAATTTAGGAATAGGTGGAAGTGGAAATGGAGATAAAACGGTTTTTTTCAGAAACACGACCTTCCGCAGTTTGTGCTGCTAGAGGATTTAGAAGGAAAAAGGATGGGAGTGGGAGGGGATTATCCGTGGGTAACGGACGAAAGTTGAATTTGCGCAGTAGTGGAGTGGTTGCATTAGAGGAGCTTCGGGCTCGAATAACAACGTTGGCAGAGTGGATGCTGGATACCTGCCCCCCACGCCTCAGAGAAAGGCTTGCGGAGGAGGCTGAGAAAGTTGAGATCTGCCGGGCCTGTGCCCCGACCCTTAGCACAGGGTGCCGGCAGCTGGAGTGGTGACAACTGCTACCCGACCTCCCAATCGGGTATTTAATTGCCGTTGGAGTCTGCTGCTTACTATTCAACATCAGTGCATCACCGCACGGACGGAGACCGGGTCGACTACCTCGCTTGCACTAGAAACCAGAATCAAGCGCTGCGAGGTGCGAATCGTATTTATACTGTTGCATTCACGATGGGGCGCAAACATTAGTGATTCGAGTAATTCCGTTTGCGTTGGTCTGAACTTGTAGGAGGCTTTGATCTGATACACTAGCTATATGCTTGTCCCCAAGTTACTCCCTATCTTTCCACGTACTCTTCGTTTCTGTCCGTGACTGGTCGTAGTTTCTCACTTTACATAATGTTGATTTTTTCCAACGGCAGAATGCTACCGGAATATCAACGGTAAAGACGCATGTTACAGCATTATGTATTAAAACACAAAATGATCAGAATCCTTAACAAGCCAATTAACTGGATAATCTTTAAGAAACGCGCTAAAAGATAAACAATAAATTATACAGGAAACTTCTAGAACGACAGTGTTTAGCATTTAATACAATGCTACAAACAAAATTTTCTTAATAAAATTTGCAGAAGTTCTCAAAACAATTAAATTTATATTTTAAAAGTAGGCTCTACTAAGAAATAAATGTTTAACACGATTTATGATGCAATTAGGTCAAAGTTGGACTTAGTTATTTGGATCAGTAATTATAAATTAAAGATATCTAAGTTCCATAAAAACGGTTAAGCAAATTATGCAATATTGGAAGTAGATTTCTTAATATTTATTTTATTATCATTTGCCTTAGTAATAAATAAATAAATCCTAAGCATTTCTATTTAAAACAGTGGAAATTATAACAAATTTACTATTTTTGCGAAATAACAGAATAAACATTATGTTTAACTAGAAATGTTTATCTACTTTTTCTACTTAAACCCGTATAATTTTACATCAAAAAAATGCGTACTCAATAGTTTTTGCAACACTCCCGACTGATTTAAAATTCTTAAGCAAAATGTTAAAATTGTCAATCACTCAGGTATAAAATTAAAACTTAATCAATAATGTGCATTTTGCAGCGGAACGAGTCAGGAGAAGGTACTTGATGTTTACAAACTGCTAGGCAGTACCTCGACTATCATAGCACAAGGATTGTACATTCGTTGATCCGGCACGGTGCTGACAGGCGAACTTGAAATGAGTTCCGACAGGTGAGGTGTGGCAAACCTCAGTTGTTAATAGGAATTAATAACGCTTACATGCAAAATTTATGCATCATGGTACTAGATCGAAATATCATTTCGTTGGTAAATTTGCTTTTTAAGAAATAATAATTAAAATAAGTATTTAGTTCATTCAAACTAATTTATTTAATCAGAAACGTATTTATAATACTGGAGTTGTGTAATAAATAATGTCGTTTTATTCATTTTACTTCAGTATCATTTATTGAGTATATAGAAAAAATGTTAATCAATTATGTATTGTCCATTGTTATTAACAACATATTGCCATCTTTCAGGCAATTTAGCTATCCCATTTTTATAAAAACTTTCATCCTTACTATCAAAATAAAATTGAATAGCGTTTTTTATATCCTCTATTGAATTAAATATTTTTCCATCTAAATAATTTTGAAGTCCTCTGAACAGCTGATAATCAGAGGGTGCCAAATCTGGGGAAAATGATGGATGAGGCAAAACTTCCTATCCTAACTCCTTTAATTTTTCCTGTGTTAATTTTGCAGTATGTGGCTTTGCATTATCATGTTGTAATATAACACCACGTCTATTTATTATAGCTTGACGTTTTGATTTCAATGCATTATTTAATATGTCTAATTAGTTAATATAAACTTGAGAAGTGATGGTTTGATTTGGTTCAAGTAACTCAAAATAGACAACACCTTTAACATCCCACCAAATGCATAACATTATTTTTTTTTGATGTAATGGTGTTTTAGCTGTTGGTATTGGTGTTTGCCCTTTGCTCAACCATTGTTTTTGTTTTTTAACGTTGACATACAAAACTCATTTTTCATCTCCAGTTGATTGATTGTTAATTCATGGGGCAACCACACACCATGTCTATTTATTTTTCCTAACTTGTGTAAATAAATTGCAATAGTTTTATGACAACAATTAAATTTTTCAGCCAAATCCCTAGTTGTTAATCTTGGATCTTCGTCAATTTGTTCAAGTAATTTTGTTTCATCAATTTCTTCAAGACGTCCAGCTCTTGGTTCATCTTGTAATGAAATATCGCCATTTCTCAATTTTTCATACCATCTTTGACATTTTCTGACATTAACTGTGTTTGGACCGTAAACTGAACAAATTTCATTTGATGCAACAGTTGCATTTACTTTTTTATTAAAAAAAAAATAAAATAAAATGTCTTATATGTTGTTCAGTTGGTGACATTTTGACAAATTATTGTATTGCAAATAATAAACAATTATCAAAGATGGTTGACACCAAAACAATTAAATTTTCAAATTGAAATTAAAAAGTTAGGTGAAATCCAAATTTTCTATTTGTATAACTAGCAACAATTTACTGCAATATTCAATATTGTATTGGGCTTCAATTTTTCACTGCAAGGTAATTTCAAAATTTTGTAGTTCATTGGTTAGCTCGGGATTTTGTATTACCAATTAAAAACTCAAATTTTTCACTTGTTTTTTCTTATGGTATCAACCGCACTCGTAGTTAGTTCATATTATAATTCACGAATATTTCCAGCGAGCTAGTATTCTGTATTCCATAGTTTGTTTTGAGATGCAAACTTACACACTGATATGGTAGTGGTGCGTATAAGCATCAACTTAGGTATGTATCTTTATGTCATAATTGACTGACTCATTTAGCAGGTATACTGATGAAAAGGACACTTGCCTCTAAATCTGCAGTTGGATATTACCTTTACGATTTTCAAACAAATTTTCCGCTATTGCTCAAATAATACCTATGGATTAATTTATCGAATGCGACTTGTTAACTTTCTTTATTATCAAGCTCCAAACATAAAAGTAAAAATTCAAATTTCTTTTGAGTTGTTATACTATGAAAGACTGTTTGTGATATAAAAACAAACAAATAACGGAAAAATAATGCGGAAAAATACAAATGGGACGAACAAATCCAAATAACGAAAACGAACAATAACAAAACAAATTTGACAATTGACACTCTGAATGCTTACCTTTTCTGACCACTCTCACCATGTGAAATACACCAAACGTTTTTGGCTAGAATCTCAAACCATCCCCACCGATTTAAAAATCTCACTGTATTGTATAGTATGGCATACTATTCAAGCACCTAACTTTGCTGTTGTTTCTATTGATCAATCATGAATCTTTTATAATTTCAGAGATCCCATTGGTGATCCGCGAATTTGAACAACCCTTATACTAAGGTCATTTTTAATTAAATTTTTACATTATTGATGTATACACTCCCCCAGAATATAAAAAAATATAACTTGAAAGTACTTTAGCAATAATATATTGCCTAGTTCCAGGAAGTGTCGTTAATAGTATCCTGGCCAAACTGCTTGGCATACACTTTCTTCAAAGCTATGTTTAGAAAACTAGATAAATGTGTGAAAAGTTTTCTTTGAAGCAAAATCCCCAATTGTATATTATGTAACAAGTGCCAAATGAGTAATTTTTTGCACAAATGCAAAAGTTGCAGACAAAGCTGTCAGGCGAGTTCTACAATCGAATGAGTGCAAAAAGTGCTCTTTTGGCATGTGCTGCATACGCTACTTTCTACGACGGCGTTCAAATAAATTTGTTTGATACATTGTTTGGTGTCAGAAGGGACCCTTTTAAGTATTAGTGCCCAAAAGTAATATTTTTAAGCACTAGTGTACGAAAATGTTACTTTTGGGCACCAGTGCTTAGAATTGCTGTTTTTCAATATCGAAAACTGAACCAAGAATCGCTGCTTTTGACACGGACGTAGAAAAAAGATTATTTCAAGGTGAAAGATTAGCTCAAGCATAAACCTTATATTTGTTACCAGTACATACTACATACATTTTACAGCGATTTATCGTAGTTGATATAAAAAGGTAGGAATTACGTTATACATGAATCAATGAGGAATTTAATTTACTTTCCAAATCATTTTTAAGATTTATAACGGATTTAAGAGAAGCTAGACCGATTTTAAGTGCTGAAGCTATTTATATGTCTTTTTGATAAGCAAACTTCGGACGTCGTTTTGAATGCCTCCCCCCCCCCCTTGGAAATCTGGGAAACAAAATTTCCTAAAAAGGAAATACGCATATCTCCTATATTATACAATAAGGTAAGGTGGGCAAGAGCATTTGCGGGTCCATTGCAGCATTTGCTATATATTTTTTATTTAGTTTAGAGAATGCTGTCGCCATCTATAGAGAAAGCGTCTACCTGACATCATTATCCTATTGAAAGCACCAGATACTATTTTTGACGGCCGCGGTTGCAAGACCGCATGGGTAAAATTTTAATAGGGTTTTAAGTTGAAGTATAAGGTGGGCGCACACAAAAACTATTGTATTCTAAATATTATTGATCTTGTTCCCGTATTTAATTTCAACTATTTAAACAGTAAAAACGTGCATTGTCCGCACTTGCCCCAAATGAGTGGGGTAAGTGCGAACATTGCAACTTAACAAAAAAAAAACACTGTTTTATGACGTCGATGAGCTTTTTGTCACAATGCCCATACTGTATCATAATAAGTATCCTTTTAACTGATACATTTCTAGAAAACACAACTTTTGAAAAATTACATTTAGTATTTTCAGAGGTTGGAAACTGAACTTTTAATGGGTGCCACTTGCCCCAACTTACCTTATATTAAAGCTTGTAACAAATTTTTTCCGGGTTCGGGGGCAGATTAATTGGACTATATCTTATCTCATTATCTTTTTATCAATCTTATCTACATATAAAATAATAAAAAAAACATTTTAATGGAGTTTTCCCTTTCTATTTGAAAAACCAGGTAAGCGAGTAATGATAGTTTAACCCATTAGTGCTCACTATTTTTTTTTTAGAAATCAATTTTTTTTTCTCAGCTTATGGCATTTTTATGGACCTATATCACTACAAAAAATTGTTTAAAAAATTCTAAGTTGATTGGAATGTGAATTGGAGGCTGGGTCGTTAACGACCCACTGAGCACATAAATAGTAAAATTAGTACTGAGGGATATAAGAAGCCTGTAAGGTAATATACAAATTAAACATACTTTTAATTATTTTATTAGAAGAAAATACACAAAAATAATATTATTTAATACCTAATTGTTCGGATGGAATGCGGAAAAACATTTATCATGCAATGGTACTTGACATGTAGAACAAGCCTTCACCGTTTTGCTTTTACAGACGGCACATCTTCTTCTCAGTTGGTTTGTGAGTATAATATGCTTGGTATTTCTTCTCGCAGCTAAAGGATAGGAATAACTTGAGGTTGGTCCATGTCTAAGGGGAAGCTTTCCATATTTTTTGAGCAACGCTTGGCCAACTTCTCTTCTGAATGCTAGATTGTCACGAGACTTTCCTACATTTCTTGCAAGTCGCCAGGCGTTATTCATTGCGGTGTCGAACATCCACATAATGATTGGCATGTACCATTTTTTCCCCCGCATCGATATCCTGTAGGTGGCGATGTTGTTATCAAACTGATCCACGCCACCCATGTATTTGTTATACATGGAAACAACGTTGGGTTGTGGTATGTAAACCTTCTTTTTTTCTTTTGCGGAATATCGAGCTGCACTCTGTAGTGGTTTTACTCCATACTGATTAGACAGTAAGGTAACTATACTATTATCTTTCCACCTAACAGCAAGTATATTGTTTGCCTCGTCTATTTTGTGATTGTATGACCCCCTTTCTGTCTTTTTATAATATTGGTCATTTGGCAAATTGCAGTTACCTGTTCTATTGACCCTTACCGTGCCGGTTCCACCTATCCTTCTTTCTCCCAGTGTAGTTAGAAGTTTCACAGATGTAAAAAAGTTGTCGAAAAACAATGAAAATTTCAGATTTTCGAAATGCGTTTGTAAGACATCCGCAAAGTTGTAAACAACAGATTCCCCTAATCCGCAGTCTTGTTTGTCGTTACCTCGTCTACCTTGGTATAGGTTAAACTGCAAACAATAGCCCAACCGAGTAGCCATTACCCATGACTTGAATCCAAACCGTATTGGTTTACCACGGATGAACTGTTTACACCCATGCCGACCAAAATAGGGAATCATGGATTCATCTATTGATATAGACTGTTCTATTGGTGCATAATCCATAAAAAGTCTATTTAGTGCTACTATAAGAGGTCTAACTTTGGCCATTCGATCTGTAGGATCCAGTACACTATTGTATGCTGCGTGAAGGTTTCTGAAAATGTCTTCAAACGTTTTGCGTCTCATCGAGGTGGAAATTAGACGATTTTGAACGTCGTCATTTTCTTCCCAATACATACGACGTCTAGGCAGAACATTATAGCCACTAACATATAAAATTCCTAAAAAGGCATACATATCCTCAACCGATACCGTTAATTGTCTGTTTTTTGACGCTGCGTATTGCACGGTATGTTTCACAAGAAATAAAACTAATTGTGCAGGCATAAAAAGTTCAAAAAAATCCAAAGAATGGTTTTCGGCGCCTAGTGAAATAGGCGGCAGAAAAGACTCGCTCCAATTTTCACAAATGGGATTTTTTAAATCGTCTACCACCCACTTTGGCTTCTCTTGAATGACGCTTGTTGCTTTTCTTACTTTTTTATGTGGATTAGAGGGTATACTGCTTGTAGTAGGAGTATTATCTTCAACATTATTCTCTTCCGTTACTGGTTTATCATTGATATAAAGCTCAGCTTCGGCATCTAACTGATTATGATTTAGGCGATCCGGATCTTGACAGTCTTCTTCACCTGAATCTTCGTCTGTATCATTTCCTGCATCCGTTGGAGGTGTGATATAAACATCGTACTTATAATGATTGTCATCTTCTATATTCTCAAGTTCAGCCAGGCGCTCGTGAACCGTAAGTGGACGTTTTCTGTTCAATAAAATTACGCATTACAAACAGTAAATGTATACAAAAAACTTTCATTACCTTTCCCAGTAGTCGTTGAAATTACTCATTTTAGTATTTTACAAATCACAGAATTATCACTATAACAACTAATGCACAAACCCAATATAAATTACTATGAAAGTAATACACACAAACAACAATTTTAGCGTAAAACAATAATAACAGTCGAACACCAAATAGCTGAATAGCTACTGAATATGATTATGCACCCACTAAGGGCTCGGCGCTGTAACACATTTTATGTGCTCAGCGGGTCATTTCCGACCCAAATGATTTTAAGACACAATAACGTAAAATGCAATAAATCTTTCATCAACTAGAAATTGCAGAACTACTAGATGACACTTTTTGAATGAAGTCTTCAAAAAAAAAGTTGTTTATTAGCCTCTTAGAATCGTAAAATTTAATGGTTTCCGACTAACTGCACGACCGTAAATAAACGCAGAAATGTATTAATGTTTTAAAATAAATCTCGAGGTACTACAACAAAAATAATAATATCTACACAATGCCAGTAGTATATGTTAACGCTTAAAACGAACAGATCTCTTATTTTATGGAAAATAAGTACGTAATTAAATTAAGTGTGTGAAGGGTCGAAAACGACCCACTGGGTACAAATGGGTTAAGACCCTGTTTTGACTTCCTTGCTGAATGAGTTTTTCTACATTTTATACCATCACTCCTATTGAAAGAAACATCAGATTTTATATTGTTTTGGTTTCTATCTACGTTAACTTCTTTTAAATCTTCTTCAAGGTTTTTCTCAAGTTATTATCTAAATCTTCTCTTCATCTACCTCCTTCGATCTGGAAAATTTTTTATAAGGGTTTTAACGTTTTTTTTTTTACTTTGTTAGATAGTCTGGAGTTAGAAAAATTATAACTCTCCTTGTCCCACCTATAGACTTGCATAATAGATTCTGACCCTTTTGAAGTGCTTACTATAAATGCAAGATGATTATCATACCATTTTATAATACACATCTTGCTGTCTTTACGTACAAGTTCTTGGAAATCTTCTGTAGCTTGGTTCATAACCATTTTATTAGATTTCGACGGTATTTTACCGGTTCTCTTTTTTTCTATTTACTACATATTAATTTAAAAAAAACAAGATGTAAAGCATCGATCGATATACACTCTGTTTTCAACATTTTGTCACAACACAAGTGTTGATAAATCTCAAAATCAAGCACAATTCTCCGTCGGATCTTCAAAACAAAGTTTTGTAGACTGTTTTTGACAAATTGTAATAAAATTGTTATTTTGTTGTAAATGAAATCATTTGATCATCTATGCTTAGGTTTGTCAAGTGTGGTAGTGAACATTTTCTTTTAGTAACGTCTATACTGATTGTACTTTCTACAACCTGATATGCTATTTATTTGTTTTAGTTACTTCCAAGCTTTTCACCATAACATGCAAGGAACTGCGCAGTTTAGAAAAATCTGCCTCTTGAAATTAAAGTCCCCAAAGGTTTATTAACAACTACTTATCCTTCATTTCCAAATAGATATTCTAAAAGTGTAACTTTCAAAAGTGGTTCACTGTCCTAAAGGGCTCTAGCATTATTTTTCTCTTGAATGAGTTTCCAAAAATCATCATTACAATATTAGATAAAGTAATCGAAACAAGTCCAGTTTTTTCTTTCTTCGATGGCCTATTCAATATCGATAACTTCCCAAATGTCCGGATCAAATTTTTTGTTGTTTTATTTTAGTTGTCGCTTTCTTTTTCTAGATTGTTTTAAGGAACTTTATTAAAAGGTAAGTCATTCTCTGAAGAAGAACAAATCATTTTATTGTACTTCTAGTTTTTGTTTCATCTTGTAGCATCTGAGTTCCACTGATGCCAAACTTATTCATTGTCTGCTTTCTAAAGTGTTCAATTTTTTAGGAGTATTGTTTATTTTATCTTTAAAACAATAATAGTCTTTCCAATTTAATAATCTGTATCAATACTTATGTTCATATTTATGCATCGTTTTGTTCTATGTCAGGATAGGAAACCACTATCTAGACTAATATCAGAATCAAAAGATTGGTTGTGAGTTACAATTTCTTTCAACAGTGACGAGATTCTTTTCATTTCTATCTTGTAATCTCTCATAGTTTCTAATGTTTAATGTTTTGGTAACCTGGTCAAGATGGAGATTTGCAGATCACTTACTGAAGGTACACTCCAACTTTTCGAACAGTTAAAAGCACTACTATGAAAACATGCATCAATACAAATCCTTTTCAGGTCAAACTTAAACATCTGAAAATCACTTTTAAATTTTGTACGACCACAAGACTTTCTATCTGTGTGAAAATTTACCCCTGTACGTTTTGTTTCCTTTTATCAATTTCCATTATAAGTTATACACAAGCCTCCCCGCTAGAACCTATCTCGGATGAAATTAGTGTTGAAATCTGATTCTAAATTTGGATATAATGCAGTGTGTAAGAGTAGGTATTATTAGGATGACACGAAATATTTTTGGGCATTAACTAAGCATTTGTTTTCTCACTATCTTCATTACCCAAAAAGGGATCTCAAATAAAACATTTTGTAGCAAACACAAAATGACCTTCTAAATAGGTGTCAGATATTCTAAACTTAACAGCCTATGGTGACCACATCAACGAACTTATTGGACACTGAGACCTCTGATGTAACTCTTACAGGTTTAGCACTAGAACAAGCCCAAGAAGGTCAACTTTTTTGTTTAGTTTTAGTCCTGCGAGAGAGGGATCAAAATGGGGAGGATAAAAAATAAAAAAATATTTATCTTGATTTAGTTCCTTTACTGATTGAAGAAGATTGAGTGTCTCCAGCTATAGTAAAAATGACAGAAACTCGCGTTACAATAAAATTCAAACAGTAAAACCAGAACTGTTAGTAAAAATTCAAGGATTGAATACTTTGAATATCTACAAACACCTACAGGTAGTAGATATCAAAAATTGATTACCAATTTTTTGGCTTTTGGCTAACTTTTAGCGTCAAGATCTAAAACTGTTTTTATGCTTTAAACTCAACTCTATCGAAAAAGTCTATTCTGTCTTAAGAAAATGTCACAATATTCTGCTGAGAACGGCAGCGTTGAATCAATGTGTGCGTTTGAGCTGACGTTATCAGCGAAAGGAGACGGAGAAAAGGGTGAAGCGACCAAATTCACCGCCGGCAACATGCAGATTTCTGAAGTAGGATATCTCAGCTGTACGTTTTAAAAAAACAAACTGCGTTCTCCCAATTTTACTAACGAAACTATTCCTAGTGCCTGTACTATAAGGGTTAATAGGTAAATCATCATTTATCATTTAAAATCTTAAATTTTGTATTCTCTTTCTTTCCGTATTTGCACGTTTCTGACAAAAGCGACATGACTACTATTTTGATCTCAATCTGTGATGTATTTTACATTTTCATTAATGTTGTCAGCTTTTGTGTTCAATAATCATTTTGATCTATCGATCCTAAGTAGTCCTAATAACTAATATGGGGTACTCTTCTTTAGCATATTGCTCTTTGGTTTTTGTTGGAGCATTTATTTGTTTATTTTCAATTTTATTGCTCGATTTATTAATTAATAATTAATATTTTGTTCACTAACTCTCCTTTGGATTTTTACATTTATGTTAATAACTAGCTATTGCATTAACATTTCAAAGAAATAGTTAGTTTTGCTTGTTTAGTATCTTTATTAACACAAGCAAATACAAGCACATGCCTTCATTTACGAGTAAACTTTGTTTTAGGTTTAAGCGAACACATACATCCCTGCTGTTGCTAGTTAGTTTAAAACTTTAAATAGGTTACACGTAATATAGTTTAGTTTAGTGCAAAACTGTTGCATTATGACCTCTGACTGCAATAGAATCTGCGCAAATTCTGTTTATTTTGCAGTTGATTCCACTGAAATTGGCTTGAATTTTAAATTTTAACTTTGTTTTAAAATTTGATGCAGAAAGCAAAATCGTTCAGAAAAATCGGTTATCTTGTATATTGTAATTTAGAACATTTGAGTTACTGTTTCTTTTTGGCCACAGTTAAAAATCAATATTTCCTATTATGGAATTTTAAAGAATTACATTAAAGTTGGAGACGCTCATTTTCAGTTATTAAAGGATAATTCATTATCTTGAAAATGTTTTCTCATTATACTTTCTTAGTTACTATTTTTTAAAAGCTCTAAAGTCGTATTTTTTGTATTTAACTTTTGACAACCTTTTGTTCGAGTGCTGTTAAAGACTAATGAAGTATGACATGAAAAAAGTAATTCCTTAAAGCAAATTTAAAAAAGAAAAAAGGAAATTCGATTTAATTATTTAAGCGAATACACACTTGAGAAATGTACACAGATTTCCTTTTTTACTAATGAACCTTGAAATACCTTCTTTTACATTATTATTGTAAGACAAACGCTTTTATAGTGTCGAATTTCCGTAAACAAAAATAACTTTTCAAGCGAAAAGTTGTTGAATGTTGAACTTTGTTTTACTCTCTTGAAATTCAAAGGCTGAAATATTAAAATAGCGTCTAAAAGTTAATGCGAAATTGAATTCTGTAAAACTTATACCTTGATATTCATCAAGTTTCGCTTTCAAAAGTTTAGTCGGAATTTTGAGGATCACAATTTTGGAGTAATCAGAATCCTAGTTAGAACAACTAACCGAATTTCTCTAAATTAAGTTTGCTCTCTAGACTAGTATTTAGTAGAAAAATCCTAAATAAATAGATGTTTTGCCTTCAGGGTTCAACTAGGTTCGTTATCCTAAAACTACAAAATACAAATTGAAAGAAACTGAAATTAAAAAATTACACGTTTCATACGGTTGTGATTGTTAAATCATGCGTTGGCTTTCAAGGTTTTTACCTTAAACTTGTAATATTTCCCATAGTTTCCCACATAAATTGTGAAATTTTTCACTTTCCATATTAAGCAACCTTAGCGGAAGACATTAACATTGACAATTAATCAAAATTACAGTTTATTATAGAGCAAACATTTATTTTCATCTCAAATATGCATTCGTGCTTCAAAGCGAATAAAAAAATTGTATCGTGGAATTTGCTGACATTGTTCTATGAACTATTTTATTTTAAAACTATTTAAAGATGTAGGTGTGGCATTTCATTGAACTGCATACTGCAATTTAGAAAAATAGTGTAGAAGTAAGGTAATGAAATGGTATTATAGCCTTGCTCATTTAAATATTTAGTTTTTGTATTAAAACTTCAATAATCGCGTACGTTATGTGCATTAAGAACTGGTTTAATAAAGGTATTTCCTAGATTAAAGCCGTAATAAATTTGTAGTTTTTGCAAAATTTATTTTTACTGTTGTCATATCTGTACACAAAGGACGTTGTGTATTTTATTGTTGTAAAGTCTACCTACATGTGAAAGGAAAACTATACAGTGTAATTCAATTTCTACTGTTTTCTTAAATTCTCGTAAATTGGTTTTTTATGCTCTTATTCAATTAATTCAATGCGCAAAACTTGCGATGTGACAGAAATCATTATTATGCCATTTCTATTATTTATATTAGATATCTCACCAAATTAACAACTGAATAAAATTTGAAAAAAACTGCTGATATTTTCGAAACAGCTGTTTGTTTAATCATCAAGATTATTTTTCCGCATTCCTTATTTTACATTCTACCAAACTGACAACTGTAAATAAAAAAAGGAACGCCCAGTGTAGCAGGTCAAACTTCCTATGTAATAAGTTCAAATATTTGCATCAGCTCTACATTTAGTGAGAATGACTAAGATTTTTACAATAAACAAATATAAATAATAACAGTCGTGCCTTAAAAGTATAACACTACGTTAAAGTTCAACGTTGACTTGCATTGAATGAAACTGCACTTATAAGTGCAGGTACGCTTTGAAATTGTAACGCAGAATGAAAAGCGGAAACAATTTGAAGGTTACTACCGCTCAGTAATGATATGCTATTATTTTGTAATAGGATAAAGCGATTATTTTTTATAAAAATGCATTGTTACCTAACATTATATTTTCTTGATTTCTGTATTATAGAATTATTATGTTATATATAAAAGAATTTCCTTGGTTGACGTTACATTTAAAGAAGGTCGTTGGCTAGTTTATGAAAGTAAAGCTTTATTCTTCCTTTATTTCAACACTTAAAGGAAGTAAAAGAAATAAATTACAAGTTTGGCATATTTTATCATGAAAAGTAAACACAATATCTATAAAATAATGCCTAATATTGAAGCTATATAATCTTTAAAAGTCTTGCCACCAAATGTGTTTATTAATGTCTTTATTTAAAAAACTTTATGACGTGATGCTTTGAATTTCGTAAGGTCATCTTTAGATACTACAATGTATAAAAAATACATAAAAATACATCTAGAGTTATCATACATCGTACAAAAAAAATTAAAATATTAATTAGTTACATCATTCAAATTCGATATTCTTATTAAATAACTGTGCATTGCTTATGTTTTAGCTTTTAAAAGGAAAAGCCTTTCTAATAAGTATTCCAACAAATTGTCTGTCATCAATCCAAGTATAGCTAAACTTTATTGCTTGTTGATCATTTTATAGATACTAAGATTAAGTAGGGCCAAAAAGGTCCAAATGCATAAAAAGTTGCATAAAGACTAGAAGAAACTCAATTTAAAAATCCTAAACATGGGCTTAAGATTGCATTTGATTCCGAAATTTGTACAGATTAACTCATTAGGACATGGGATTAAAAATAGAGCTTGCCATAGTATGGTACTTTCATCAATCGATATATCTTCCTCCAGTCTTCCGTGTTTTATAAAGTTTTTGTTTAACTTACTTATAAATACAATATTCGCCAAAATAAACAGAACCAAAATTTAGAGTGCCGTGGAATTACTCTCGCAATATGCCTTAATCATATTTGGCTTATTTGTCTTAAAAATGGTTCTCACAACTGAGGAAAGAGTGTTTATAGTAGAGCATTATTTCCGTTAATACGGAAATGGACGGGATTACGGCCCAAGTTTGAAACAAGTCTCAGAAAATTATCGACAAAAGTTTAACAAAGCAGCCTCCTGTAAAAGTGTAATGTTAGCAATTGTTGAGAAATTTCGTCACACTGGTAGTGTGTTGTGTCAGCGCAAGTGCTCGTCAGGCCGTCGAAGAACAGTTTTTACCAACAATAATCAAGGACGCGTTCTTAACCAGATCATACAGTCTCCACGTCGACTGTTCAAATCTATTGGTGGTTATTCTTACCGCATTCAAATTGGGCAACTAAACATTGCGGACAAACGTGCCAGAGAAGTTTGCTGTGGATGAGTGTTGAGCCTAGTGTACGAAGATTCCAATTTCTTGAGAAACGTATGGTTTACAGACGGAAGATCCGCCAGCAAATATTGGAAAGCTACGAAGAAAGATAATAACCTATTTTCAGCAACTGCAGCAACCACTCTTTATAAATGTGCTAGATAATCTGCAAAATCGTTATGAAGATCATTTAAATTACATAAATTAAAAAATAAATACAATTTTCATTTTGGGTACTGTTTATTTTAGCGAATACAGTTGCAATTTGTAAAGTCTGTCGCCACTATGAAGTATCATTAAAGTGTACATTCCTGATTAGTGTTTCAAAACTGTTTTGTAATATTTTTGGCACATCATCATTACCATTCCAAAACATTGCTCATTAGGATACTTAGCACAGCCCGAAAGGAGCAAAGCACCCAATATAACAAAAAGTTCATCTACTGTAAAATTAAAATTAATGTTTTTTTAGTTCTCTTTCAAGAATTGCGTTATCAAAGAATAACACAAAGAATTATACCGGATTTTCAGCATCTTGAGCTTCTTTCGAAGGTTTTCTAGGATTACAAGCAGTATTTACTAATATGGTCAGCGCTGTGTTTTCACTCCGATTTATTGTAATTTTTCCTTCTTTTTCTTTCAGGCGCTTGAGATGGTTTTAGAGCCTTTGCTAATTGTGCCAGTGGAATTAAATCATCTTTGTCAAAATCATTATCACTGCTTTTTTTTCTTCTAATTTCACACTGCTCTTTTAATATTCTGCTAGATAAGTGATTTACATCTGCTTTATGCTCATCATTATACTTATCACTGTCTTCGCCAGTCTCACTGCCAAATTCTTCATCGGAAAGTAAAATTTAAATATCTAGATCTCCATCGTCCTCTTCAAGACAATTTAGCAATTCATTTAATGACAGTCTATAAATGAGTTATAATTTTTAATAATTTACTGTGTAAGTTTAGGGAAGAAGATTTGTACACATTAGGGCAGAACCAAAAACAAATTATAATATTAAAGCTATAAAGATGACTTAAAGACCCAAGCACTAAAAATATTATCCAATAAATGTCCACATAATAAAGTGTTAAAAGATAAGCTCTTCTTCTTCTTTCTTGTTCTATAAATTCAAAAACCATCTTAAGTTTGAAATCAGAACAAACAAAGTTACAAAATACAATAAAATATCTCAAACAAACTCTTTTAACTAACAATTTCACTTTAATAGAATCAGTTAAGGGTAATTGCAATGTAGTGGTAAAAAACTCAGACCACATTGAACAAGTAGAAAACTATTAAAAACAGAATATTATTAACTATCCCTTGTCTAGACGGATAGGTGCAGGTGTAACTATTTTTTTTGACATTTTTGGTTGATTTATGTTGAAGCTATCCGCCTAAGTGGTAGTAACATCTTAGAACTAATTATAATGAAGTCAGTTTATGGAGAAGCAAAGATTTTGCTGTTGACAGTAGTCGAGATTTAAACTATTAATGTCAAAACTGCATTACAACATGAATAGGTACAAGCGTACCTTCATATATTTATTTACACTAAAAATCGCTGTTGTATATAATGCTAGTGCATACTATATATTGCATGAAGAAAAGAAATATATTTAAATATACTCCCACGTTTTATTGAAAAAGGTCATATTTATATTACAGTTCACCGATATGACATTTAGTAATTGTTTCAGTGTGTTGATCACATATGAACCGACTACCAACACAACAAGATGTTCTGGTTGTTCGTTGTTTTTTCTATTGTAATCGGCATAAATGGCTAGAGCTAGAGCTTATGCTTTTTGATGCCTTGTGGTCGAGCAGCACTTGTCGATATTAAGGTATGGAACGAAAGTAAATGTATAAAATAACAATTTAGTTTTCATGAACAAAAATTTTCAATTCATTTCCAATTTTTTTATAACTTATTTTTACATTAAATATGCAAAAAAAACAAAATTGATATAGAGCATTGGGGCCTTTTTCCTCAATTATTCTTAATTTCTGTTTTACACTTCGCAACATCTTCTGGACCGTCAAAATGTTAACTTTTTTGGAACAGTATTTAATTCTATTCACCAGCTGATCGTTAGTTTTAGGTCCTCACCTGTCTTTGTATACTTCTTTAGCCAAAAGTGCCCAGAATGTTCAATGGGATGAGCTGCTGGGATATTAGGTGGATTCGCCTTTTTTGGTATAAAATTGATGTTTTGCTTCTCCAGCCACTCAAGCATTTCCCGTGCGCAATGCAAGATCAGGCCAGAACAAGATTTAGTGTTTTGAGTATTATTTCTCGATATACGTATCCGTTTTTAGGGAAAATCATTTTGATGATTCACTGAAGAGGTTTGATATTCCCTTCTCGCATACGACAGTCCACACTAAAACTTCCGGTTCGAATTTTGTTTTCCGGATGTATTTAATGTCTTCTTGCGTGTCTTTAACATTATCTGTATAAAAACCATAGTTTTCATTTAACGTAGAAAAAGAAAAAGTAAAGTACTTTTCATCCTCCATCACCACATTTTACCCGAAGTAAGAAATTTTTAACGAAGTTATCGGCACTTTCCAGGGATATCAGCAAGTGGTTTTACTAAATACTTTGGCACTTCTACTCGTTTGCGGTATTGTAAGTTCATTTTTTTAAATTCTGAACGATAGTGGTGTGTGAAACATTCAACATTTTTGATAATCTTCGGGTACTTGCACCAATTTTGTCTTTTACAAGAAATTGTAACTTTTTCACCTCTTGCGGTCCGAATTTCGATAGAGGTCCTGTTTTCTTTACACTATTCGGCGGCTTATTATCCTCAAACCGTTTAACTATACAGTAAATTGTCTACCGTCCAATATTTTCGTTTAAAAATGCTTCACCACTTGCTTTTTATCTACCTGTCCGAGCATTTCATCAACCAGTTTACGTAACGTTTCTTGTTCTGATGATTTTATAATGACGACAGATTCGTAACTAAGTGTTTTATTAACAATTAAGTTGTCAAAACAAATGCCTCGAAAATTTAGCAAGATCACGTATGTTTCAACGGTGTTATTCTAAAGTGAATTTTGTCCATTTACTTTACTTACAACTTGTGGCGTCTGTGATGTTTTTTTGATCATAAGTATTGCCAAACTTCGTCCTAGTTTCCTATAAAAAATCTGACGGCCATATGAAGTCATTTTAGCCATTGGGTTCTTCTTTTTGTAAATAATATTACTTGCGAAGCATGCTCTGTCAATAATGTTATAAAGCAGGTCAATTAGCCAGCGAAGTGCTGTACGATTTGTAGAATAATGCCTTAACATTTTATTCATGTTACCCACTCCACTTTTAGTAGAAATGTAGTAAATATTTATTTCTGGGTTTGTTTTTGGTCTAGAAACAGTATCGTTATTGTGCGTAGTGGATAATAAGATAACAGACTTGCCTTTGCTTGGAGCATTCAAACATAGAATAGCTTTTCCATCTTTGCTAAACCCAAAAGTAGACGACAATTGTTCTCGTTTCCTGTTCGCCATCATTTGAGAAGGTAAGCATGTTTTATTCTTTCTTTTGTGACAGGTCGAGACATAAAGAATTTATCCATTTTTACATTGCGTGCTGCATTTGGACACTGCTCAAAATTTGAAGTGGGACGTTGCAATTCTTAGACGACGTAATTAAAAGGAGGATTTGTAACATTTTGTAATCGTTTTTGAATTAGCATGGTCTTCGTAAACGCATATACATGAGTCAATTAATTGTATAATTATAGAACCGCCAGATCTCGAATGACTTGCTCACCTTAATTACTTCTTGCCCTATAACTGGCTTACTGGTATATATTTGACCTGTAAGTGGGTAGGAGGCTTCAGCATCACATTTCCACCAAATTTTAATGCCATATCTTGCGAACTTTGTGTAAATCTTGGCCTCCTTTTGAAGGAAAAAGTTGTTCATCAATAACTACATAACCGGATGGAACATAACGAGAGCGCAAATTTTCATTTAGCATAAGCCACATTTCTGTGATAGCCGTTGCCTTGTCCGTTAACAATCTCTGTTTTCTAGTTTCGTCAATGTCAAAACGAATAAATCGACTTATTTTGCAAAATCTGCTAATGGGTAAAGTGGATCAGCATTACTATTCTACAGTTCTCTCACATGTTCCGAACCAGAACGGTACAGTATACCTGTATACATATATCCATATAATTCCTCTTCAGTAAGATTACGCCATTGTTTTTCTAGTTTTTGTAAATGTTCTTCGTTTTACTTCCCTTAGTCTTTTATGGGTTTTTTATTTGTCTGTCTAACTATAATCACACATTGCACCAGAGAGAATGTGTTTGTGAATTTTTTGCCTTAGAGTTTGTCTTGACGTTGCTGGTTGGCAATCTCAGACAGTTTTGTCTTTACCGCGTAAAACTTAAAAACCAAAGGTTCTACCTTCATCTATAGCGTTGTCGTCAGCATTATCGATTTCATTTTCATTATTTGATAAAGTAAGCTCAATTTGTACGTTTGAGTCAGTAAAAACATCGTCTACGTCTGATGCTTCAAAATCCACCTATAACAAACATATTGGGTCAGTGAGAAATATTACTTAAAAAAACAGAATGGTTCTACCTCGTTGTTGTTTGTGAAATTCTCTGGTGGTGGAACCCATTCATCGTCAGAATAAATATCCCCCCCCCCCAATCTTAATATGAAGGCGTATGGTGAAAATCTCAATCGCTACTATCCAACAAACTCTGCAGATACGCTTGTTGCTGTTTGCAACTCAAACTATAAGTACGTAAAAATATAAAACTAATGGCTATAATTTATTGGTAAAATTCAGTTTTTATCGATTGTATTATACTTCTTTAGATAATTATCTTACATTAGACAATACAATAATCCACCAATAAAACGTTAACGCTTTTCAAAAATGCAAAATCAACTAAAGTAAATATTTTTAACACTAATGCAGACACTAATAAAGTTAGCACCGTCCAACAACAACTAAAGAAATTTAAGAGGATTATTTCGAGCATGCGCCATTGCTGTTACTTACGAAGGTACACGTCTACTTATCCGTGTATTTATACGTCTATTTATCTTCATGTACACAAAGGTTAAAGGTGATCCAAGAGATGCCTTTCAGAAACAAATTGGAAAAACGTTGATGAATTGTAAAGCCTTTTTAAACAATATCAGGTTCCAACAAATTGTGAGTTGTCAATCTAAATATTCCTAAACTTTATTGCATTCTGAAGATTGGGTCACTTTTTTCTACCGTTCTATGTGTCATATTTATTTGTACTTTTAGTGTGTTCTAGTATTTTCCAGATAGTTTTCTCTCGTTGAAGGTTTTTTTTTTGATGATGATGAAATCCATACTGAGAGGTTGATTAATTTTTAATTGTAGTTTTTCTACATTTTTGAAATAAATTACTGTTGACGAACTCTTTATTTATTTATATTGAAGCAAGTGGGATGCAGGATATAATAATTTCCAAGGTTGAGTTTAGTTTTACTATGCTCGTTTAATCTTAGAATCTCGTTAGTAAATTTAGCTGGAGTTATGTCATCATAGTAAGGTTATATTTATTACTCTCAGATAATTTGAAGATATGTTGATTGATTTGACGTTGAGTTGAGTTAATTTTTCTTCTAGGTATTGGCATCAACTTTTTTATTTTCTTCGCTGTGGCTGTCAATTTTTCCTTATCTCCTGTTTCATCATCTTTTGGCAGATGTAGTTCAATTGACTGGAAGTTATTTATGTTGAATGATTTCACAGGTTGTTCCGAAGCGGCATTAAGCTTTAAGCTTTAAGTAAGTTGACAAACGTTTAGGACCATTCACAAAAATCATTATCTCTAGCGCTTGCTTGAAACATTTTTCGTAGTACCACTTAAGGATCTGGTTCTGGTAAAAAACTCCACATGCTCAAAATCTCAAATTGATGTTCTTTTCCATTATTATCTTCACCTCCGTCAAGATTCTTTTGAAAGTTTTGAAAAACTAATTTTGGAAATGCATTTCTTATTAGTTAGTTTTTACTTTGCTAATATGGTTCGCAATCTTTTATTTAAAAAAAGGTAAAAACCAGCATGAAACAGTTGAAAGTAAGTCAAGTTGGGTGAAATTAGAACGAGTCTTGTACGACATCGTTTGCATGTTTGAGAATATGAGTTGAGAAATTGACTCTGATTAGCACGTTTGGGCCTTGGAAATTATTCAGATAGGACAATACTATCTTTGACTAACACTGATCTATCGAATTAACCACTTTTCGTACGTAATAATAATATTATAAACGTTTATTGCCCAATAAATACAGGAAACTTAACAAATAAGTGTAAGAAACTTAAAATAGTTGTTTGTGTAACCAGGCAAAAAAGTAGTGGATTTGTTGCCTCTGCTATGAATACAGCCAAGGTAGCAAGTTTGCATTATTCCTGTGTTAAACATATAGGGCCGGTTTCACTTCTCTTCATTACATTGAAATATTCTCTAATTACCATGGCAACCGATTTTGTCCTTTATCTTTTTGTTAAGAGCAGGCAAAGCTATTGTTGTTTAAATTTTGAAAGCTTCATTATTTAGTGAAAGGAGAGTAGAAACCGGATCATAATTTTTTATTGAATATGTGAGGTCACTAGATGCAAAAGCGTGTATATCACGTCCAACCAATTCCGAGATATTTGCTGAAAACGGTTTAGAGGTATGATAAGTAGAATTTTGTAAATAAGTTTTCATTGATCCTCCTCCCTCTGAACTAAAAACTGAAATATTGCCCAAATTTATTTTGTAAAATAACAAACATTTCAATTTAAAGGTTTCATATTTCAATTTTGCAACCAACACTACGTTTTTATGTACATTAGGTGATGAAAATATTTATATAATTTGGTTAATAAACAATTAATCATTCAATAATATTGGTTAATATAACAAATAGTAGGAACGCATATTAAATTCGCATGTCAGTATCATTGTCGCTCTCAAGCAAATCGTCTACTTAATTTTCTCCCATTGCTAGATGACACCGATCTATAATCTTATAGAATTCCAACTATGGTTCTTGCTTCCAATCGTCTGCATATTGTTTCTTCAGCAGAAAATTTAGAGTGGATTTATCTCCCTTAACTTTATTTTGAATAGGCAATAGTTTAGGCTTGAACTGATCAAACCTCTTGTTTTTCTTCAGAATGGACATACCTACCCAAAGATCGGAGAGGTAACTTGCCTCATCTCTTATCTCACTGAATTTTTTACTTTTAGTAGATATGAATCTTTTTGAAAGACTGAATTTTAAATGCCATTGGCCTGGACCATTTGCAAATTTCTTTATTTCTTCCTTTCAATCAAAAATTCTCTAATGTACTCCTATTTTCATAAGGATTGAATAGTTTTTTTACAAGCATAGACGTTCTGCTCTGTAAGGATGTGGGATTGTTGTTCTTGCGTAGTTGATGTTTTTTTTAACAATTCTATTGTTGTGAGACATGTGGAGCATACCTCTGTCATAGGTGTTCCAAAAGCTATACTATAATTGGAATGAACAGTTTTGTAAAAATTAGAGTACATGGCAAATACATTCGTGAAGAGTTCTTGCTTTTACTCTAATGAAATTTAACATAATTTATGCTTTCAACGAACTTTTTGATTGCTTCTTTTTTACTATCATTTTTAGTTTGTATACTGTCACTAGCCCTTTTCCGATTGGCGCTTAAAGTTCTTATACCCAAAAGGAATTTCTTGCATACTCTAACCAAACCACCATCTTCAACAGAAGTATGATACTTTATACTAACAGAATGATGTGTGGTTTTATTTCGTTTAGGTTTACAGCCTATGCAATAGTTCAAAATAAGAATATCTTGCTTGATTTTATCATTAGTTTGAAATATAATTTCACGAAACTTTTTCACCTGTTTCATAGTCAGTGTTCTACACATGTGAGGCCGGGCCGTTTTTGCTCTCTGGGAGTATTTGGGATATCCTGGAAATTGTGTTGGTTTATGTCTACACAACATTTTTTTATAATGAAAATATTGGGCAAACCATACAATAACATGATTACTTGGCCAATTTTCGTATGTTCTTCTACCACTTCTCTTTTTGAATTGGTCTTTCCGGAATTTTTCCTTCTTAAAGGGTTAATAGTTATAATTAAATCCAAGCACTAAAAGTATTTTGCTGTTCAATTCAATAGCACCTTAGTGTTTTGGAGTCTAATTAGAACTAACCTAAATTATATTATAAAAACAACACTGCAGCATGTACCTACCTTATCCACAGTAATCATGTGACGGTATTCATGTTGCCATTGGTTGAAGTTCATATACACACTTCTGCATTCAAACTGTCTAAGCAAATACAGGGTTTTGCATCTACTATAAGAATTCAAGAAAAACAAATCTTTGCACCTGACCGCTATACATACCATATTAAAATTACTGTAACGGATAGAATGTCATACCAAGCTAATTTTTTGAATTTTCTGCATATACACACTTTTGCATCTAGTGGCCTCATGTTGTAATTTATTTATTAAAGTAAAATTATAAATGTCAGATTTTTTCGTTCCCCATTGCAAGCTACTTTAACACCAACTGAGTAAGGTTTAGTAAATGGCTGTGTTCTACCACCTAACCGTATGTAGTGTAGCTATAAATGTGTTGTACACTGTAACATAGTAGGAGGTAGAAGTTGGATATATACAGAAAAGTTCATCATAACAGAAGTACTGTTTTTACTGAAATCCATTATATTATACAACCAGGATCATCGCTGACATTGATACGTCATAATTGATGATGTGCGTGATTGAAATTTCCCTAAATTTGAAAAATAGTCTACAATACTTTCTTTATTAATAGTCGCTCTAACACGATTGATTGTGCTGTGGCAGTCGCACTATCAGGCAATCATTTCTTGCCCTTATCCTGGCATATTTTCTTTCAGTTTAGGTATTCAGATTCTCTTACAATCCAATCAGCCCAAATTCCTTGATTTCTTCCAACAAAGATTTTCCACCTTTTGCTGATAGTCTATCCACCTTGTTTTTAGTTGATTTTAGAATATTATAATTCTGTGAAACTCCACGGATGGACTTTTTTTCCCTATCAAACATCCTTCCAAGCGCAGTGTAGGTATATGGTCTTTGCAAAGCAGTTCATAGATTTGATGCCAGTTTTCTTTCTGTATTTAGAAGGTATGAGTGTTCGAGTTCACATCACTAGGAAGAACATTTTCGACTTAGTTTCTTTATACAAAAATCGTAATCAAAACACACAATGGTTTTTAGCAGATTGTTCTTCATATAACACTCTTCAAACCTGTAAAGAAAAAAAGAAATTATTAGAGTCTTGAAACAAATACTTACTGTTAAGGCTGCCATACATTTTCAGTTTTTGGTTTAGTTTTACCTAATTAGTTTAAACTGGTACGATTTCCTTAAGGTATAATGTAATATTACTGATACGTTTTATACTGATCAGTCTGATCGACAACTGAGAAAATGTCTACCAATTTATCGATCTGTCTGACTGGACAGAAGAAAATTGCAAGGTGAAAGCAAAGGGGGTTATCCGATAAGGCCGAATTCTGGGCTCCCCATCAAACGTAATTTCACTTCTACTGTTTGAAAGACATTTCATAGTAATTTATTATTCCGAAATAAAATTTTGTAATATCAGCGTTTGTCAATCCTATTTTTGCCATAAAAATTTAGAATTTCTTTCTGTACTTGTTATGAATATTACGAATGATCGAAACTCTATTAGCACGGGTACAATGGAAATTTGTGAACTATAACATCGAGAATTACGTTTTCTATAACTATAGAACAATACAGAAGACGTTATGCTTTCTAGTTGTAGCGCCATTTTTTTTAAAGAAACGAATAACTGTGCAAGAATAGTTGAACTAATGGTTGCAGAAAGTACCTGTAGATATCAGTAGCATAACCCATAAAAATTATCTTTAAGCAAGAGTCAGTTTGTTCACGTGATTGTGGATTGTGGATAGTAACTTTCACCACGGAAAAATGTCATAGGAAAATTAAAATAACCTACAAAGCTTTGCCCCGCGAGTATTGCATGACCTCGAACTCATACTTAACCAAGCAAACTTTCACACGGTCTTAGCTACTATTGGCAGAAATGACAATTTTCAAGAGGTTCTGTTTCAAACAAAATCAATCAAATTCAAGAGCTGAAGTATCCTTTACTAGAGATAAGATAACGTTGCACTCTTTACATAAATTATAAATATCCTTGGTATCTGGAACAATGAATAAAATTTACATGGTACAGACTTGGGTATATTGCGAAAACCCGCTCAAAACTGACTCATTACACAAGAAATCGTAAGAATTTTAATTTTCCAGCTCATCTGATCGTGACAGTACTTCTGGTAGAACAAAATATATAATGATAGTACAAAATAATTAATTATACAAACACTTCTTTTTTTAAAAGCATTTTTCAACTAAGTTCTAGTTTTAATTAAATGTAAGAAGTAAAACAGTTTCAGAAGACACTTTTAGCAGTTTTTCAGGATGGCGTGTGCTACTATTTCGAACGTAGCCTTGACCTTTTGATTTATCTTTATCCAAATTAAAAATTATTTTTCTCTTACAATCTGATATTTCTTCTGACACACGCATATACTATTTTGATTTTTTTTTATTTTCTTTGAAACTGTCTTGAAGAATCTTTTTTATTTTAATGGTCAAAAGCCTTCAAGTTTACATTACTATTTAGTGCACACCTACCTTTATTTGCAGGACCTAAGAAATGACTTGTAAGACAATGACATTTAGCATCTCTAGTAATAACTGAAGCCAGAATGTTTTTCCTTCCTTTGAATAACAAGTATTGCAAAATGAAAACTTTTTAAAAGATACATATATGAGAGTTCTATTCGGATTATTGTAACTGTCAACTAAATAGTTGCAATGCATTACGACAAAAATATCTGAGATATTTCTTTTGCTGTTGTTTTAGAGTTCTGTTACTTAAGGAGACCATTCTGGTAATAAAAGGCATCAGACAAATGACTCAAACAGATTAAGTAAGTTAGATCTAATTTGAATCTCTTGATAATTTTGCAAAGTAATCTTGTTCGGAATGTTATTCTCATGTGATACTCTTATTTTATATTAAAAGTGTGTAAGAAACAAATTGAAATACGTTAGCAGAATTTATATTAAATTTCATTTAAAATAACATGTTTACTTTACAATAAGTATAAGAAAGCTTTTCCTAAAAAGAAAATTCTTTCTGTAGCCTGTAGCGTGACAGAATCACAGCAGGATAACGAGAAAGGCACGGCAGTGTACTATTAATGTCTTAACTGATCTTGTGATTTTTAGCAGAAAGAAAACAAATGTTAATGCCAACATTCATGGCATCGTAAACGTCTAATGAACTCAGTTAGACTTTTAAACATTAGCAACCGATTGTTTATGTATACAAACGGCAAAATACCCCTTTCATCAGATATAGTTCGGGAAATGTTTGTCGACATGCACAATCAATCGTAAATCTAAATATGTGTAGTTTATCAGATAGAATTACAAGTAATTAGTTAGTTACTGTTAAAACAATAGTTCTTCTTAACTTTACATGTTGATTTTCTAGAAACGTCGTAACAGTGGAAGCAGCAACAAAAAATCTTCGTTTACAAATGAGGGTCATGCCGTGAAGTCGCATCAATAACACCGCAATCCTTTACATTTAATTAGAACGCACGTGTAGTGAATCTATATGGATGAGGTCAAAAACAAAGTTAGAGTGAAGGAACGTGTAGTTATCATTGTTAGCCAAGCCTTTAATATCTGATCTACCAAACCTTTGTTCTGACATGCACACTTCTCCAGAATATGTGGATAGAATTCTAATTCTAGCTCAGCAATGTTTCCTTGCTGTAAGGGTTATACTGCATTGGATAAAGTGGAAAGCATATCAACTACATTCAATCTTATGTTAACTTTTTTCCACTACTTCTTGAAAATTCAAATTTTATGTTCTAGATGAATTTTTAAGGAAAAACACGTACTACTACAAGTGTTTAAGTAAGATTTGAATCTGTAAACTAAAAAACGCTTGAAACTTTGAAATAACTTTTAATAAATAGTTTAGGTAGCTAAAGGTTAGGCAGTATAAATTGGTAATTATCTTAGGTTACAAATACAACTAAAACGTTCTTTTGTTTAAATGTGGAATTTATTACTGCTAACGCTTTAAGAGAAACTTCTCAAAAAAATTTAACACACTTGATAAACAGTAACCATTGTTGAATACGCTATAAGAATAAACAATTTGAGAGTTACAAGCAAATACTGCACAAGCATTGTAAAATTATTTCTTTTCAATATTTCTCCAACATGGATGAATATTTTCATAATAGTGAATCAAATTCTGACTCAAAATCATTATAATCTTGAAAACTAAAAAGAAACAGCATACCTTTTCTAAAATAACATAAACCAAGTATGACTAGTTATAGTCTACTGTCTTTATTCTAAATTGGCGTAATTTTTTCTACATCCTAAACAGAACAGTCTCAAGAACAACAAACGAAGAAGTTCTCCAACGGACAAAGTTTTATGGAAATATAAACCTTAGTAACATAATCACACTACAGTGCTACTACATTAAAATAAATAGGGACAACTGCGGGTTCAGAACCAGCTTACTACAACCAAAAAGAATTTCTAAATAATTGAGAAGTTTACACTGAGTTCGACTTGAAATACTTACAAGTTTAAAATCTAAGATACTGAAAGGGGCCATTAATAATTCTTAGATTGGAATATCAAAAAAAAGCTAACTAAATGCAGTACTAAGGGTTTGATCTTCGCAAAGCCTTGAAATAAGTTTCGTAATAATAGTTGAACGTCATTTAAAGAACAACCAATTTTTAATATTTTAAAAGTTAAAAAAATCAACGAATAAAGGGTCAATGATCAAAACAACGAAAAACGGATACCAAGAAGTCTAATCCAGACCACTAGTAAATTATTTAGTGAACATCTAATCAAAATCAAAAAGTTTTCTTTTGAGATTTATAGGATCGGTTGCTCCTTGTACAGTCGTCAATTGATATGTATGATATGAAAGTCGACTGTTGTATGTTATGATGTTTATTGTTAATCTTAGAAATTTCTATTGTTGTTGCCAAGACAGCAGACAAAAGCTTGCAGTACACTACATCTAATAGCGCGTTCGACTGACTGCTCTCGAGCACTCATCATACCTTGTGATGATTATGTAATACCCCTATATTATTATTAGATTTTGTTACAGGGATAAATAATATTTCAGAGGACATGATTTACATGAAACAAATTTAAAGTGATTCAAAATTTTATAAATAAATAGATATTATTTAAAGTAAGTATAATTTGGCAAATGGAAAAATAATAAACTTTCATTAATGGCAAGTGTCGCCAAAAGTAATATAAATAAAGATTGATCGGGGACAGAGGCCCACACGGGGAAAATTTTGGTATAGAAAAAGATTCTGCCTTAAGTTTCCGGTGGGTGCACATCATTCTGGTAAAATGTTGTCTATTTAATCTTTGAAATTATGTGTATTCCCTGAATGTGTTTTTTTCTCTTAGTGATTACAACAATTATGCTAAAATCAGTTTTTATAATACTTTTATATTTTTTAGTTAAATACATATATACAGGGTGAGTTTTTTCCGATGTTTAGTATGGGGATCTCGAAAACTAGCGAAGATAGAGAGACGATTAAATGGGGAAAGAATTGCAGTTTTGCGAGCTTAATTTAATGAGCTTCTTGTTTTTTTAGAAAAAATGCATGGCTAATTAGGTATCTTGCAAAAACAGTTTTTTTGTGATTTCGTTTAGTGCCTATAGCTCTGGTATTATTGACTTTAGAAAAAATGTATAAAGGAGAAAGTTGTAGATAATTATGTGCTTAATAATACAGTCTAACCAAATGTTTTATTTAAGCTATAATTTTTGAGTTATGACACAAGGTTGTATTTTTTTCTAATAGAAACCATAATCGGCCATGACTTTATAAAAGAGGCCCCTTTTCAACGATTCTAACAATATACGACTTCACATAGTTAGTTTTATAAATAAATAAATTATAGTAAAGTATTTAAGGTAAGTGAACAAAGCAGATTTAGATAAAAATAGGTTCTTCACACATAGGTGTAACTAAAAACTAAAAATGCTGTTAAGGTAGTATGCTATGGAAACAATTAACAGATGCAAACGACAATTACCTATTGACAGGTGCAAATCATTTAGTTTCTAATTAATGTTGATTTTGGTTTCGTAAATCATTAATATGAATTTTTCTAATCAAGAAAAGCGTGATATGATTGAGTGTTACATTTTGTGTGATAAAAATAAAAAGATAGGGTATATCAAAAGTCGTACGACACAGTAGATGGCCTTAAAGAAGCTGTACTAGAAGTTTTTGCTAAGATTGATGTACGTTCCGTTAGAAAAGCAACAAATTCGGTTTTAAAAAGGTGTAACTTGTACATTAATCATAATGTTGGACCTTTTGAACGTGTTTAGTCTTAAATACTTTACTTATTTTAATTACGTTGTTTTGGTACTGCTTTATATTCTAATTTCCTTTATTGTTTCTTAATTTATCGTTTGTTATTCTCTGTTTATTGATTTCTCAGAAATTATTTTTATTTAATATAATTATGTTTATAATTCCGAAATTAAAATAAAAATTTTAATAACTAACCTGAATTCTATTATTAGACACGATGCGCGCATCTATCAATTGTTTCTATAGCGTACTACTTGAACAGTTCAAAAATGAAAAGAAAAACAAGGCCATAATTTATTTATTTATAAAACTAACTATGTCAAGTTGTATATCGTTAGAATCGTTGAAAAAAGACCTTTTTTATAAAGTCATGGTCGACTATGGTTTCCATTAGAAAAAATACAAGCTTGTGTCATAACTCAAATTATAGCTTAAATAAAAACTTCGGTTAGACTGTATTATTAAGCACATAACTATCTACAACTTTCTACTTTACACATTTTTTCTAAAGTCAGTAACAACACAGCTATAGGCACCAAACAAAATGACAAAAAAATTATTTTTGCAAGATATCTAGTTAGCCATGCATTTTTTCCAAAAAACAAAAAGCTCATTAAATTGAGCTTGTAAAACTGCAATTCTTTCCCCATTTAATCGTCTTTCTACCTCCGCTAGTTTTTGAGATCCCCATACTAAACATCGGAAAAACCTCACTCTGTATAACGCAGTTAATCCTTACGAAGTGTTTGAATTATTGATCCTAATTAATTAAAAACAAGTGAAGGTAGATCTAGGGTTAAGATCTGCACGTCTCCGAAGGAAAAGCCGGCTAATACACAGTAGGTTCTTACATCTTAAAATCATAATACCTAGTTGACATAACAACATAGGTTATTACAATTATCATCAAGTCCTAGAACTTAAAAAATAAATGGAAAGCACAAAGAGAATTTTCCAAATTTCCTTACGGTTTAAAATTATTAGAAATTTCTTTTCAAACCTTTAAGTCGCACTTTGGTTCGATAGGACCTTCACAAATTTTGGTAGACCAACTTTCTTCTGAATGACATTTTGTCACCTTTGGTTCATTTTACTGCCACATTCTCTACTCCATGAGCTTAATTGGTTTTTAATTCTTTTTGGACATCAGCTCTCTCTCTCTCTCAACTAAAGTTGCAATTAGAAGTTCTAAAGTAATCGAACAGCTTTTGTATCAAACAAGGAAAAGGAAAACTTCTATTGTTTTCATTTATTGCGTCTGATAAGTTGACACTGTTTGGATGAAGAATGCACTGTATTAAAAAGGAAATGCAAATACTCAAGCTATTATGTGAAGGAAATGTGAGAAGGTGCACCAGGAAGTTGGAAAGACTAACATCGACACATAGTATTAAATCAGATACAGATAAAAACAGATCGACGAGGTGTCTAAAACAGAGAAATTAATGGAGCGAATAGGAGAATGCCAAAAACTCAAACAACTAACATTGCTCTGTAAACTTTGAACCTTGAACAGAAATACAAACAAATCAGCTAAACGAGGCTTCCTCAATAACTTACAATTAAGTGCAATTGTCAAAATAGCATTAAGAGGAATTTATCACTTATTATAAATTGGTTAAAAGAAAACTTGTAAAGCGCAAAAACAGGTAAATTGCTTACCAGTACAAAAGAACCATTTGTGAGTTGATGTGAATACTTCCATGACGTTTTCCGAAATAATGGGACATCGACACAAATCCCTCCTGCAAGGTTAAAATTGCGTTTCAGCCACAAACTAAAAATGCGAGAACTTAAGACTTTGACAATATGTCTGTTAAGTTTCTGAAATCTGTCTCTTCTCCACTGGCTAAAATTTCATTCTCTTTGATTTGTGGAACACTGATTTGGAGTTGGACTGACCTAAGAAGCTAAAATATAACGGATAGGCCAGTCAATATCGACATAAGTCATCGCAAAAATTGGGGTAATTCTGATTTTTTAACATGTTCTTAGGACCCCTACGGGTAGTATAAATCCAGATTTGCAACTACAGAAAACCTGTGCTATCTGCGTAGTGGCCAAAAAACAGCGAAGTCTTCGCACTTGTTTGTGTTTTCTGGTTACATCTCCTAAACTATGCGTTCTACCGAAAATGTTATTCAATATCGCTCATGGTTGTTAGTCAATGGCACTTGGTTCTTGGGTTCAGAAGACGACGAACTGCCAAGGAATTTTCCATTGTTAGCAACAAATTTTGTTTTATATCGATTTGAAGTAAATATTTTCAGTTCAATCTTTGATCAGTATTTTAATTAAGTTAAATAATAAACTGTCAAATACAGTTACGCAGTTCACACTAACTTTGAAAAAACATTTTAGACTTAACTTTTAGTACATCTTTACTTATTTCTAGCCAATATGGTCATGGAAAAATGACCTTTCTCTCATCGAAATTACGTATCTCTTGTTTTCATTGATAAATAAATATATTTTATACCCTATACATCAAGACCAATTACCCGACATGTTACTCGTTAATTTTCAAAAAACAATCTAGCAGCCAGCCATTATATATCTAATGGTATGCAATAGACACTAAAAACTTGTTAATCGGTTTCAAAGATTCTTGGATTTCCCGTCCAGAACGACAAAATCTATTCCTAGGCACTATTTTATTGCTTTGAAATAATTGTATTAAAATGGTCGAGTTTTTCCGACTTTTTAGAAATTTGTGATCAGGTTGACCGTTGTCAGGGACCCTTAACAAAGCTTCTTTTGTAGCTAATACTTGAGATTTTGCAAAAGAGTATGATTACAGTCAATTGTCATGGCTCAAAGATGATCAATTTTGATCTTCCAAAACATCCAAACAAAAAACAACTGAAGATCATTTGAACCCAGTCAATATATTGAGTCATTAGGTGCTATTCACAACAACAAATGGTTTATCTCGATGCGACGTTTCCTTTCGGAGATATGCCAAAAAAAGGACAAAAGATTGAACTGCGCTTAAATAAATCTTGTTTAGAAGCTTTTTTCTTTTAACATATCTGAATCTCATGACGATCGGTGAATATTTGATATTTTTTTGTCAATTTTCAAAAATGCTCAAAATCTGCACTTGTTTTGCAAACCCGACTCGCTTATCATTTACTGTTAGGAAGACGTTTGGATCCTTCCATAACCTTCTTAATGTTCCATGCCGGAATGTTTAATTTGATAACATCGCTTGTTTTGCCCAAATCGCTTAAAGTTCATCTTAGATAGGTGCCAGGGCTACAAAAGTAACAAAATAATCTTTTATAATGCTTCGTAGGAAACTTTTCATCAGCTCTTTAGCGGCTAAAAGCTCATGACAAGGACTATGTTAAGTTAGTTAAGTGGCCGACAATGGGTCTCCTTGTATCAGACCATTTGATGTTCTAGATTTCTCTGTCAGTTTATTATTTGTCATTTTGTTATTAATCTTTTAGAGTTCTCTTTACTAGTTTTACGGGAAAGTTTATTTTTTAAAACTTCAATTGCTTTCTCCCTTGTTACGTTATCACAGGCTTGTCTGAAGTCTATAAATACGGTATGTAACTATAACCATAAATTTTTTTCTCAACTCTTTTATTAGGTACTATCACGGCAAAAAACTGAGGCACCACACAGGTTTTAAAGTTGCCCTTTGTAAATCTGTTTTTCAGTTTAAAAAAACTATTTTGTAAGTTTAAAACCTGATGCAAAAGAGAGAGATTTTGTTAGAATCAGACAAGTGTGCCCCGTTTTTTTTGCCGCGATAGTACCCACTACCAACAGTGTACTGTCTCTCTGTCAGATCTATGTCGCTGTGTAGCTTAGAGACTACGTTTTTGACAAAAAACTATTATTATTATTATTATTATGTTGTTCATTTTCAGAAGTTTTGGTCAACTGTCTTTCTGTGTTGAACTCTGATATTATTTTAGAAACCTTAAAATCAATTAGAGCTTTATTATGAGCCGATATGGCTTTCTGACAATCAATGTTTCAGTTTTACTATTTTTCAACTATTAAACTTATTGACAAAAAACATTGAAGCAAAAACAATTTAAACGAGAATTCTACAGACAATTTATCTCTTAACTGGTTATATTTATTTAAGACAGTTGTATAAATCGATTTTTCGTTTCCAGTCCAATTAAGGAAACTATAAATGTTTGCAATCTGTTTAATTACATAACCTTTTCACTACCAATAAAGACAGACTTCCTCTTGTCATGTTATATTTCATCCACTGATAAAGATACACACATAAATTCTTAGTAACAAAAATTCCCTGCTTTATCATCCAACTAGAAACTGAAATAATTAAATTTCCTTAACGTGAATTTCCCCTAGGTTGAATACTATTTGTAGACTGAACTCAAGAAACCTGGTGACTTGGAAACTCGTACTATATATGTGTGTTCTTTTTCTTACCTAAGGCCGTCTTTGTAAGTTATGGAAAAATTGTAAATTACATAAAACTTTTCTATTTGCAGTACAGTATCTAGTTGTTATTTACTACACATACATTTCTTAGTTTCTAATTTAATTTATTACAACAAAATAAAAATTAAGGAAGCTTGCGTTATTAGATTTTGTGGTAACTTTATAAGAGAAAATACACCCTACACTAGCTGGAATTTTTAGGTTTCTTTGAAACACATTAAATAACGCAGAAAAACCTTTTTAAACTTTTTTGTTGTTTTATTTTTGTTTCCAACGTTTATTATACGTTTGAACTTATAAATATTCAAATTCATTTTCATACCTTTTTTTTTATAAAAAAACACTTTTTTTTAAAAGAAACTATACTATATTTTACTTTATCTTTTAACATCTAAACATTAACTTGTTGAATGCTATTAATTAAGTGAGTTTCATTAATATTTATGAATAAGACGCGCTTTAAGGCTTTTACACTTCCTTTTTTTTTAAGAAATAATTATATCTCTTTTCTTATAGTACAGAAAAACTAGGGAAATGAGAAAAAAACATAATTATACAAAAACAGTCATTGCTTTATTTACATTAAGTAAAAAAAAAATAAATTACATTACAATCATTGTCCATTACAATGCAGTCATTTTACAATAGGTTATCTTACAGGATAAATTATTTAAATAACAGTTTATCCACATGTTGAATAAAATGTTATTTAAGAAAAATTTTGCGTCTCCTTAAATTACCAATGTCCATGACCAAGAAGACCTGCATGACCAAGAACTCCTGCATGACCAAGAACTCCTGCATGACCAAGAACTCCTAATCCAAGTCCTAGTCCTAGTCCGTGAGCGGCAGGTCCAGCAATAGCGGCGGCGGTACCTGGAGCAATAACGGCGGCTGCTGGTGCTGCTACAACGGCAGCATGTCCCAAACCGATACCAGCTCCGAGTCCCAAAGCGCCGATTCCCAAGCCAGCATGTCCGACAGCGTTAGGAATTCCATTAGGTCCAATAGCACCGTGTCCGTTTACAATACCAGTGGGTCCGGCGGCACCACCGCTAGAGACAACTCCAGAAGCACCTACAACTGGAAGGTGTCCGTGGCCGTGTCCCCAGATACCGGAGGGTTTGGCACTAGCGAAAGCGACTAAGCAAGCGAGAACGGTAACGGCCTGAAAACATTAAAATTAAAATATTTCAATAATTTTTAATTAAAAAAATCATAGTTTTTTTTAACTTACTAAGGTGTTCATTGTGGTGGTGTTAGTTTGTTTGTTGTTGGAGATCTTGTGGTGTTCGAATGTGATGTTAGTGAAAGATAAACCCTTGTATATATACTTTGTAGACGACCTTCATAGTTCATAAATAATTGTATATTTCTAATAATGCAACGACAAATGCATTTGCTACCTGGTCATATCCGACCCCACCTACTCTAAGGTACTCTATTTTTTTACTCTTACTTGAAATTGAAGGTAACAAAAAAATAGAAATGATTGCGGTATTCAAAGAATAATTTATTGGCGGTTTATCGTTTTTTATCCGCGAAATGTCAAAATAAAATTACATTGAGATTTATTTTCTACATTTTAAAGTTGCTTTAGCGTTTGTTTAAATACCCTTTTGTATTAATGGCGAATTGAGTGCTATGTTCTATCCTTATTACAATTTAGCTCCTAAACTGTTGTATAAAATAATTTACCCTTACTGATTCTTTCTAATAGAAATTAGAATTTTTATTTATTTTCTTTTTGAGAAAACATAATTGTTATCCACAGTTTTATTAATTCTTAATCCACTTGTTTTTCTTGCTGCATTAATTTTATTATATTTGGGCCTTTAACTATTATACGAGGGCGGTTCAATAAGTACCCGTGTTAGAAATGAAGACACAATATTTTTCAAAAATTTTTTTTATTTTTCAACATAGTCTCCTTTTAGAAATATACACTTCTCCCAACGTTCCTGCCATTTTTCCAACCCTTCCAAAAAATAGGATTTGTTGAACTCTCCAAAATACGCCTCTATCTCGGCGATGACTTCCTCGTTTGAGCTAAATTTTTTTCCCGCGAGCCATTTCTTCATGTTAGGAAACAAGAAAAAGTCGCAGGGAGCCAGATCGGGTGAATACGGGGGGTGCGGCAGCAATTCATAACGCAATTCATGCAGTTTGGCGGCGACAACTCCGGATGAATGTGCTGGTGCGTTATCGTGGTGAAACAGCACCTTCTTTTTCGCCAAATGCGGCCGTGTCTCCTTCAATTTTTTGTCGAAGCTGTCTAATAACTCACTGTAGTATTGTCCAGAGATCGTTCTTCCTTTTTCTAAAAAATCCATAAGGATGACTCCGTTCGCATCCCAAAAAATCGTCGCCATGACCTTTCCGGCCGATGGAACCATCTTCGCCTTCTTTGGAGCAGATTCACCGGGAGAAATCCATTGTTTTGATTGTTGCTTAGTTTCTGGTGTGTAATGATGAATCCAGGTTTCATCAACGGTGACAACTCGACGCAAGAACTCCTTCGGATTTCGCTTAAATTGCTCCAAACACTGCTTCGAAGTTAACAGCCGCATCCGCTTGTTGTCCACCGTTAGCAATCGCGGCACCCATCGCGCCGACAATTTTTTCATCGCCAACTTATCATGTAAAATATTAATTGCCGTTCCGGTCGACACACCTACGGCCTCTGCTACTTCACGCACTTTCGTTCGTCGACCAGCGAGAATCATGTGGACTTTTTGAATGATTTCCTCGGTAACCACGTCTGCCGGGCGTCCTGGTCGCTCCTCATCAAAAACGGATGCTCGCCCACATTTAAATTCGTTGAACCAATATCTAACTGTGATCATAGATGGCGAAGTGTCCCTATAAACAGCATGCAACTTTGCTTTTATCTCCTCGCATTTTTTCCCAGCCAAAAACAGAAAGCGAATTAGTGAACGATACTGCTCTTTTTCCATCTCAGCTAAAATCACGAAACACGTCTTACTCAAATGGCTGTCAAATCCAAACTTACCTATCAATCAGTCTGCAATTTGTTATACCGTCGTTTGATAGATGGCAGCACACGATGATAACACCAACTTCCCTCAGGAACGCCTTCTGTCGTCAAACACGGGTACTTACTGAACCGCCCTCGTACATTTAAAGTCTATATCATCTTGATTAGTATAGAATTCACATTAATGTACTGTTGTGCATTGCACATAATAAAACAATAAAGCCGTTGTTAAATTGTAAAAAGGATAACTAACAAATAACTGCTTCTTAGTCTAAATAATTTATTTAAGAGTAATCATAATCATCTTCCGCGTTCGGCTTAAAACATGTGGATCAGGGAGAGTTATTGTCTTTTGTTGCTTTGCTTCTTTGAAACTCATAAAGTTCATTTTAACTGTAGTCATTGCATGTAGGAAATCAATTACATTCTCAAAAACTGGGAATAGTAAATATATGGTACAAAATCGCGCCTACAATGACCACAATTAAACTCTTGACAAGACAATCTTTTGCAGTTTAGTTCAGTCAATAAGCTGGGAGAATAAAAAAAAACACTCAGCACGAATTTGAAAACTCTTTTTGGAATGAGTTCTAATGACCCCAAGGTCATTCATGACTACTGAGACGTTCCCCCGCCCCCCTTCTACGCCAAATCGCGAAATCAACCCTTTCTGGAGATTTTTTTTATTTGTGAAAATTCAAAGTTTCCACAAATAAAAAAAATTTTTCGAGAAATTAGGCCAAATTTGTCGAGAAATTAGGCCAAATTTTTCGTTTTTCCACGGCCCGGTTCACTTCTCCGGAAGACTAATGCCCGATTCGTGATCAGCAACCCTAGAAAACCTCCTAGAAGCCATTTTTAAGCTAAAATTCACACATTTTTACAAATAAAAGTAATCTCTAGAAAGGGGGTGGTTAAAAGGGTTGATTTCGCTGTTTGGAGCAGAAAGGGGGGCGGGGGAAGGTTTTAATAGTCATGAAGGATCCTGGGGTCATGTAGAACTCATTGCAAAAAAGTGTTTTCAAATTCGAGCTGAGTGTTTTTTTTATTCAGCCTTTTTTCCCAGCTTATTGACTAGACTAGTTGTACGAAAGTGACTTCTTGTTATTACAGAAAAATAGTAAAAATCGGGACAGATAGAATAAGACCATACAGTATTCGATATGTCAATAAGTTGACTAGTAGTTTCCAGCTAAATGTAAACTGATTAACAACTGAGAAAAACATTTATCAGTGTTCTATCACTTAGCAAAATCCAAAGTGACGCTTGTGAAACATGTTCTAACACAGACAAAAATTTTCCTTTCAATGTTGCCGTTCAGTTGGACAACACACAAGAAACGTCCTCTCGGGAACTGCATAAATCGCCACTTTACTTGAGAAAAAGCGGCATTTGCGAGCTAAAAACACATCTAACAATACTACCCTGTTAATCCTTATACTACAATTTCATAAATGGCTATCCATTTTTCAGTCAGATCATGTTTCTCCAATAAAAACTAATCTTATGTGCAGTATACGAGTAGATTAGAAAGTGTTTCAGTCTTCAAATTATTAACTCAGTGTCAGTCGGGAAACTAAACTTTTGACTTAAATCAGATTGTTTGGGGTGTACCGCTGAATTTTTGGGTATCACAGAGTTTGGAGGTACAAGGGAGTTCATTTGCGCCCTCTTGAATAAAAGATCTAATTGACAATAAACAAAATCGGGTTTCCTATGATATCCAAAATCAACTATAGTTATGTTTGTCTTGATAATAATGCGTCTAGCATGAAACTAGAAAAACTTGAAGTTTTAGACTTTAACATAGTAGATACTCCTTTGGTACCTGATTTGTTTCCAGTTCTTCTAGCGGCTGGCCCAGGTCAGCGGTAAGTCTAATCAGATCAAGCTTATTAATGAACAGTAGACAAGATTAAAGAAATTTAACCAATGCAAGTTGTGTGACCAAGCATTGTTTAGATATTTCCATTTTTGGTGCTTCATCCACTAATAAGATCGTGATATTTGCTTTCGACAGTAAGAATATAAAAGTAAAATCTGAGTTGGTTATTTGCTTTTAAACGGTAATTCTTAATAGTAAAATATGTCAAACAAACTTAATAAAGAGAAAATCTATTTAATAAACAGCTGCTTGTAGTATAGGTGGTTATTACAATAAACAATAGTTACAATTAAACACTAAGTAGTCCAAAATAACCATGCTGCCCTTAATGCCTATTACAATATTGATCGATAATTTAGTATCTTCGAACAGTCAGTAAAAGTCTTCGTAATACAATTATGCGCACAGATATAAAGAGATAAATAGACCATTCACTTTTCAATTTTTAATTTTGCATTTATTTTTTAAATGTGGTATGCACAGTGCATGACTTTACTTCTGCTTAATATCAACTTCATTTGGTTGAGAGATTGTACGCTTTGCGATCAATTACATTTGCATTAAAAGTTGATAAACAGTAAGTTTCTTCATATTCTTTCGAGTCCTGGGGGGAGTGGTTCCTCAGGATTATGCTAGTAATAAAGATCATAGCTTATTATGATTATTTGGTTCCTGGGGCAAAAATCTAGCACATAAGGCAGGGTTTCATACTGTTTGCTGCCTAGTTTACAGCCTGGTTTACAGCAAGTTCTATTAGAGTTCTTGCCAAGTATAGCACACAAAGCTGTACTTTTGAAGTCTATCTTATGATAAAGATCCAGATCCCGATGAAGACATTTTCGATTTGACTACCTTTAGTTTGTACTGATTACTTTTCTTTCCTTTACTATACACTTTTGACCAACTCCCAGACTATTGAGCTTCAACTAATCTTAATCTTTTTTGGCTTCTATGACTTTCAATCTGCCTCTTCCAAGCACGTGATCTATAATTTTTTACATACACTCAAACTGCAAGACAAAGCGCCATTAGATGCGAGTCAGGCCAATGCCTAGCCCCTTTCAAATCTTGGTTTTGTGAAACTTACACTGTATTTTCGAAATGTCTTAAATTCTTTTGGTTTATATGGACAACTCTTCGGGAAGGTTAAACTCATTAGATCATTAGAGCACGTTTTTTTTTTTGGTTTATCACTGATTTTTTTGATTGATTGTAACTTGCAGGCATTTTTTATTAGAAGTTATACTTGCCACGCCGCCGAACAAATAGAGTAACCACTTGCAATTCTCTTGCTATTCCCAAAACACGAAAGATTTCCTCAAGTTGGCAAGTTGTCTACAACGTCCTGATCACATCACTTGTCTTGTAGGCAATTTGAGGAAATATTTTTTATTTTTGGACTATTAGGAGAACTGCACGTCAAGTATCGTTTTTTCTTATTGAATAGCTTAAATGTTTTTCTTTTAATACTAAACTAAACTGTTTGTCTATTTTGCCTTTTGATTTTGTAAATAGTGATAGATGATGATAGAATTTTGCAAATCGAAAGGAGCGTAAGGCAATATCATTTGATTAGTTCCCTTTACAGCTTAATTCAGAATTCCAGTTTGAGCCTTATTCTCAAGATTATATGTTCTTGAGCGTATATGGTGTTGTTTACATTAGCCCGTTTTTCATGCCGGTATGGTTTCTCGAAGTCATAAAAATTTAGACCTGCGCAAAGTACACTAAGTGTAAATTGACCCGTATAAGTGCTTTACAAGAGCACTATTTGCCTAAACCTTTGAGAATTACGCGACAATTACCTTTTTTTTCGAGTAGTCGGGGAAAATCTGCTCGTCATCTACAGCTTGAACTGTAGGGTAGTGTGGGGTTGGCGAACCCACTAAAAACCCTTCTCCACTTTGCCAATGTTCGCATAAGATCTGGAACTGCGCGAGTATTTCTTCAGATTTTGCCGGCTGTTTGTTCGACGTTACTTGGCTATTTGTTCTATTTTTGTTTTTTTTCACACGCTGTTTTTGGTTTTCCTTGGTTTTTATCTTTCCATTTTTGTCTATTTTACCTTATTGTCCTCTAATCTTCTTCTTTACGTCTCAAGATACCTGATATGTACTTCTTCACTAATTCTCATTTTTCTTTGTTTTGTAACATGATGTCAACTGTATTATCTGGTGTTATGTTTCTTCTGAGACTTCTCATCAGCTGTTGTTTGCTATCGTTCCAGTTTTTGCACTCAAACACTATCTGATATGTGTTCGCAGTAATCACATGTCTCATTTTACAGTATTTTAAATCGTTTTAGTAAGTAGTTTTTGAAACATTCCAATAAGAATTGTATTATGTAATAATTTACCTGGACGTGTCTCCTGTATACCCATTTCGCGATATTTTTATTAGTTTTTTTGTCGAGCCCGTTTATCCGGTTTCGATTTGCCAGTTTTGTTGCCATTCTTGGATTATTTCCTTTTTTATGTCCTTTCTCCGACTTTGTTTTTCCTTCACTTTGTATACGCTGTTTAACTAGTAATGTTATAGGGATGATTCCTACACTGCTTCAAACGGTGCTGTTCGGTCAGCACTGCACACCCTTAATGCCACTCTTTGAATCTTTTCTATTTTCTTTATTTTGGTTTTGTTTAAGTGATTTACCCACGCTGGGGCCTCAAAGAGGATAATTGAATGTGTCACGCTAGCAAAGATTTTTCTTTTTCCGGCTCTAGAGCCTCTTGTGTTCTGCATTAATATACTTAGTCTTTTTTGTAACCTCTGTTATATGGTCACTACTGACATATGGCCGATTGTGACCACGCAAAGTATAATGGTCGATTTTGATGCCCGCAGCACGTGTTTAATTTTCATGTGGTCACTTCCTTTTATCGTACTCATAAGCATAGTTACATTACATGACAAGGTTTTTTTTTCTGAATTTTCCCCAGTGGTGTAATTTAAGTGTACCTTTTTTTTTGGTACGCCATATTTAACTAGCAATTATAAACAAACCCTAAAAAACTTTAGAGGTGTGAAAAAACTATTCTAAACTTATTTACTAATTTATTAACATTTATAGGTAAAGAAAGATCAAATGCTCAAAATATAGAATTACCACTAGCATAGGCCCCGATCCAATTCATTCCTTTCTTGCTAATTATTGCAATCACTGGTATTTGGCAATTTCTATTATATTGTCTCGGCACCTCATTTTAATTCGGCCATACTTTGTTTTGAATTTCTTGATTTTGTTGCATCTATATCAGGCAGATCATATTCTTTTACGGTGTTTCTATTTAACACCCAATATATTATTTTCATTGGCTTTCTTTGCTTTTGTTACCTTGTGTGTTTTCTGCATTGTAAAGTATTATATTGAAGCGCTGTTTATTGATTCGGGGATACCTTATTGTACAGATATTGCTCTTAAGTCTATTAAGAATATTAGATTTGATGATAAGGACGAATTTCCCAAAAAACTGTTATATAGAACTGTGTATGTATACAATAATTAGAGCGCAGTTTGTTATTGCTGAAGATGCCAAAAGTTATGTATTTTGTAGATTGACAATAAGGCAACTGCCCCGGGGTGCACAGATATGGAGGGCAAAAATTTGCAAAAAGCCTGCAATTCTAGTAAGATAAAGGCAAATAAATAGTTAAAGTAAGTTAACTTGGAGGGCGCCGATACGGTTCATTTAACATTTAGCCCATCCCATCATTACAAGAGGATGGGCTCAAAGCAAAACTTGCTGTAACAAAAAATAAATTATACTTTTTCAAGTTGCAGCATGATTGACTACAAGACATGCGGTGTGTGTAAATGGGGTGTTGTAGTCTTTTTGCCTGGCCAATAGAAAAGCTACTTTCTAGAATAGCGATGATGCCACGCGTCTTGTTTTAACTCTGTTTGGTAAAGCAAGTATAATTTATGCTTCTCAAACTTTTTCTTCTGGCATTTATTTTCGCAAGAATTACACGAAATTTCGGAATGCGAAATAAAATTTATTATGGGGCTTTATTTTGTTACATTTTTGTGGTTTTCTTAGCTGTTGTTAGTCCAACACGATTGCTTACTGCATCGAATGGTTGATCACGAGTTTAACTTTGAAAAAGGAAGTCAAAACACGCTTTTACTGCAGTTTTAGTCGAGCTAGCTAAAATAACGAAAGGATGATGAATAACGAAAGGTCAGAAATGCATATCTAATTATTCAGAGCTAGTCTATTTAATTATTGAAAGTGTATTGGTCATTATCCCTTTCGCTTCCTTTTAAAGGGCTCAAAAACCAAAAGAAAAAAAACATTCTTAGCTGTTAGCAGAAATTGTTGTTACGTTTTTTGGCGAGATTTTGCAACACAACTATCAAACCAAGAGATCGAATCAAGATTTAAAAAAAACAGATTTTGTGCTTTGGTCTTATTAAAGTTTAAATTTACCATACAAGATATTGATTTGCTTTTGGGTATTTAATATGTAAATATTTTAAATAGATTTGTTGTAGTGCATTTTATTCGAGGGGACAAATTATTTTAGTCCACATGTATTCAGGGTCTATAAAAATGTTCTTCGTGAAGTGGAAAGAATGCTTCTAAAGTCCTAAAATATTGAAAAATACTACTCCAGTCAAAGGAATTCACAATTTTAAACATCTTTGTCTTTTAGAAATAAAGCGGAAGAAAAAACTTTCTGGAATATTACCTTCATGTTAATAAATACTTGGAGTGTCGTCGTTGCAATTTAGAGAATAGCCACAGACGCTTGAACAAAATTCATCTTCGGTTTTTTTAGTTTCGGTTCAGCAATTCGAACAAATTCTAAAGATTTGTCTGTAGGTTTTCCTACTGCTTAAAGAAGTCTTTTTTATTATTTATTGCTAAGACAACGTTTACCCAAGTAATGTGGTTTCAGGCAAATCCATCTTTCTAGATCCCGTATCAGTCTCTACTTGTTCATCGAGCTGTTCAAACACTTAGACATTTTTGAATTTCCCGAACATTCCAATTTGATCTTGTTGAATATGTCGTGTTATTCGAAGTTTCTTCTACAACATTTATTTTCACTTTAAATCGTCCGGATCAGAAGATTTTTAATGTTGATTTGTAAATGATAAGGGGTGCAAATACCTGAAGTTATTCAGAGCGTGTTAAATCTTTTAGCCAGCCTTGCAGATCGAATGCTTGCTTTGCTCTAAGAACTCAGATCCAACACTAGTCATGTCAGATATTCTATTTTATAAAATTGAGTTTCTGCTGTAATTGCCAAAGGCGTAACAACTTATTGTAACACCGGAACCCACATAAATATACTCAATTTAAATATTTTAGTTTCTCAAGAATCTGCAATCTTTTACGAACGAGCAATCGATAGTTTCAGATTATTGTGGCGGACACTTAAAATCAAAAAATAGAAAAATTTCTAACAATACTATAAACACGAACAAGAGGACCTAAATATGCCATACAGGAATTAAGAGAAAAAAACCAATTTCAGAAGCAGTATCAGCTTTTAGAATAGTAACTGAGGTGCTATGCTGTTTATTTAGGAGTGGTTTGTTGGTATTAAACAATTCAGTTGCTTCTGAAAGCAGGGTATTTTTAAATATCGATTCTATCCAAACAAGGTTGTTGGTGTATATTTTTATCACCACGATTCTGTCATCTACTAACAAACAAGACCGATTTGTAGTTAGTGGCATGTAGTATTGCACAATTTTTTTAAATTTTTATTTTCACGTAGCTGTTTTTAAATAGGTGGTGTCAAAAAAACAATAATTTTTGTGATTTTGAGTTGTTTCGAGTTTTAGCAGCGCTTCTTACCAGACAGATTTCTTTAGAGTTCTTCTGACGAATTTTTTCTATTTGAACAGATTTTGACTTTTAAAGTTTCCACAAGCATCAATTAAAGATTATTTTGCTTGATCATACAGCTCTTGTGTTCGTTTTGACAAAGAAATTATCTCACAATTTCTCTGTTGCGTTATAGTGTAAAACTTTCTCAAACCGAAAATTAACTTATTACTAAATACTAAACACAGCTTTATTCATTCATAAATCTACTCGCTTTTTACAGAATTTAAATACTCAGTGTCTTTGTTATTTTATGATATTAAAGAATTTAAAAATTACTGCAAATATTTCCGGGCGTTTTTCAATCATGACCTTTAGATATTGTGGTTTACACGACCTGAATGAACCACACCCTATCATTTATGTAGCTCTTTTTCTTTTGTTGTAACATATTAACTTATACACATAAGTCAAGCGGTGCTCGTAATTGTAGAGCTATATTTTTTTGTAAACATTCTTACCATAGTTGAGCAAAAAATATACTCGTAAGATTTATTGGACATTTTATTTTAATTTATTAGCATGTACTGTATCTACGAATATCAAATATTGTGGCAAAAATGTTTACACAGGGAACAGAGAACAGTTTCCATTATTACTAACACCGAAGCTTAGCATTAGGAATCGGTCTTTTTTCTGATTAATTAACCATATCATCACTAGAAGCGCAAATATTTTATTTCGATAACATTTCAGGAAGTATGTGTGATTGCTACACTCTCTATAAGAAAGGATTAACAAACTTTTTGCTTTTAACACAAAAGCTCAACATAACGTCATTCTAGTATTTCTAAACACCACTTTTCTACTACTATGGAACGGAAAACACACAGGATACAGACAACAATAAATACTTAATACAAAACAATGCTTTATTGGATCATTGAGATATTTACATTGAACAAAATGGTAAATACATAGTGTAAAAGAAATATAATCGTCGTCCTTATATAAAACAGTCAGTCAACAAAATCACTAATTTAACCAAATAAATAATTTAAATAACAAATTATTCAATGAAAACGGTGAATTATTTTCATTCAATAAAAATGTTATTTGAAACGAAATTGCATTCGCATTATTTATAATGATTTTCTAAATTACCAATGTCCATGACCATGACCAAGACCAAGTCCAATTCCTAAACCGAGTCCTAGTCCGTGTCCGTGTCCACCTAAATCTTGAGAAGCTAAGAGACCTTCTCCGTGCCACTGTCCATCATCTTCGCCATCCCAAGCATGACCACCAACTCCTACAACACCAAGTCCAATACCGCCTAAGCCACCGTCTCCGTGAATAGCATTTGGAATTCCATTAGGGCCAACAGCACCATGTCCGTTTACAACTCCAGTTGGTCCGGCAGCACCGCCGCTAGAAACAACACCTGAAGCTCCTACAACTGGAAGATGTCCATGTCCTGCCCAGCCACCAGCTCCTGCCCAGCCACCGTGTCCTGCCCAGCCACCATGTCCTCCCCAACCGCCATGTCCTGCCCAGAGACCGGCTTTAGCGAAAACCACCAAAGTGGCGAAAAGGGCTACAGTCTGTAAATAAAATGAAACTTATTTTAATAAATTGTTTAAAACAGACAAAGATATTTTAGACTTACAATGGTGTTCATAGTTGATGTTTACTGGAGATCTTGTTGTGTTTGAATGTAATGTGAAAGATAGAATTCTCCCATATATACTAAAAGAACGACCTTCGTAATGCATAATTGTGTATTGCTTACAATGTAACGATAAATACAAGGTCCGTAAATGAATAGTACGTTGTGAATAATAAGCTGTACTATTAGCAGCCACTTTTGTACTTCTAATGGAAATATTTGATTTTCCCATATTAATTTTTTCTTAATATTAAAGTAACAATAACAGCACAATTTTCCATGTGTGTAAATTCGATATAACTAAATAACAGGACAATAATTTTATGTTTCCTGGTATTTTAGTTTTTAGTACCCTCGAGCTTTTGAAACGTATAAGATGGCCAATCTTTCACAGGATATGCTATTATGTTTACGGACCTTGCGACAAATACGTCTTACAGCGACCCCGCCTAATCACGTCTAGAATTCCTTACTCTTGCTTTAAATTGAAAGTAAATACATAATACGGAATTGCAATTATTTCATTTATTAATTCTTGAAAGACATATCTATTTTTAAGTGTTAGATATGTCCTACGTTTGGTTTAGTTAGTGCTAAATAATAATTGAACAAGGTAAAGGTCATGAACTGTTTTCGATGCAACATTCTAACTTGCATTCTGCTACATTGATATAAGTATTTACAGCTGATTTAGTGTGGTTCACAAGTTCCATTTTGGCTATTTTTTTGCCTGACTTTACCAAACATTATGATCGAGGTGTCATTCGATTCGGAATGGCATTTAGAAACTTTTCGAACATTTCGAAGTCCCGCGCAAAAAAAATGCAAAAGTTATAAACAAATTCGTAAAAAAAGGGGTTTCGTTTTTTGCAAATATCTCGGAGAATATTGCAAATATCCGAAATCAAAAAAAAGATCCTTAAAGAGCAGGAAATTTCCTACCAACAAGTTTTAACTCCCGGAATTGTACCACCAATATTTATAATTTTAATTTAGAGGTGAAAATAGGGCTAAAAACGCTTGATCTGGCCGCCGCGCGCGCCGCTTAGTTTGCTCTCTTTGACAAAAAAATTTTTTTACCTATTAAATATATATATTAAGAAATAAAAAAATTCAGGTCTCATTGGGATACATGAATGAACAATAATCCATCGGAAAACAATTTTTCCCACAATTTGTTTATTAGTTATGCTTTTGTTAACTAAAGAAATTTTACCAATTTTTGATTGTTTATAAAAAAGTGGAGATTGACAATTTTTTAATTTTTCTAACAGGGATCTGTTTTGTAGCCTTTGGAGAATACGTTCAAGAAGTAAAAAAAATCTCAGGTTTTTAGTTTAAAAAATATCATGGTTTTTATGTAAATTTTCAATTGGTACAATATCTTTAGTTAACAAAAGCATAACCAATAAACAAATTGTGGGAAAATGTTTTTTTGAAGAAAGCAAAATAAGCGGCGCGCTCGGCGGCCAGATCACGCGTTTTTAGCCCTATTTTCTTCTTTAAATTAAAATTATAAATATTGGTGATACAATTCCGGGAGTTGAAACTTGTTGGTAGGACATTTCCTGCTCTTTAAGGATCTTCTTTTTGATTTCGGATATTTGCAAAATTCTCCGAGATATTTGCAAAAAACAAAACCCTTTTTTTACGAATTTGTTTATAACTATTGCAATTTTTTTGGACGGGACTTCGAAATGTTCGAAAAGTTTCTAAATGCCATTCCGAATCGAATGACACCTCGATCACAATTTTTGGTGGTCAGGCAAAAACTAGCCAAAATGAAACTTGTGAGCCACACTAATTGTTGTAGGTATGATTTTTATTTTAATACTTTAGTTAGTGGATATCTTTGCAATTTCTAGAAATGTTTATTGTTAACACGTGTAATAAGTTTCATTTAAACATCATCTTCTAAATAGTTTTATTGCTTTATTTATTAATCTTGAATCGAACAGCTTGATAGATTTAGTTAACATGAAATCTTTTCTATTTTTTGTTATAAAAATTCTTGCAATAGTCGACCAAAAGATACAATCTTAACTAAGATTCCTTGTGCATTTTATTCTAATTTATTAACATGCACATTGTATGTAAAAACACCGTATTTCTTGCCAAAAGTATTTACACACACAGGGATCATAAATCAATTTTCTTTGTTAATATTATAGATGCTCAGCACTAGGTATCAGATACCTTTTCTTTTGATTACAATTATATAAATAATATAAGCACTAGAAGCTCAAATAGTTTATTTTAATAACATGCCAGTAAAAATAAATGCAAGTGGTAGAAGATTGCTGTTACTGTTTTGAAGTAAAACCTAAGAGTATAATCAAGTAATGCAGTTATTTCACTTAGCGATTGTTACATCTTCTATAATTGAGAATTAACCAGCTTTTCTACTTCTAAGTAGAACCTGACAGTAATAAAACAAAGTGCTTGTTTACCTTCCCATTCTAGTCTTTCTAAATACCACTTTTCTAATTCTATATTTCTTATTACCATAAAAAGGAAAATTCATACGATGCAAAAAAATAAATACTTAATACAAACAATGCTTTATTGGATCATTGAGATATGTACATTGAGAAAATGGTAAATACATAATATGAATGAAATATAATCGTAGTCCTTATATAAAACAGTCAGTCAACAAAATCACTTATTTAACCAAATAAATAATTTAAATAACAAATTATGGAAATGTTATTTGAAACGAAATTGCATTCGCATTATTTATAATGATTTTCCAAATTACCAGTGTCCATGACCATGACCAAGACCAAGTCCAAGCCCAAGTCCTAAACCGAGTCCTAGTCCGTGTCCATGTCCAGCTAGATCTTGAGAAGCCAAGAGACCTTCTCCGTGCCACTGACCGTCATCGCCATCCCAACCAATAGCATTTGGAATTCCATTAGGGCCAACAGCACCGTGTCCGTTTACAACTCCAGTTGGTCCGGCAGCGCCACCGCTGGAAACAACACCTGAAGCTCCTACAACTGGAAGATGTCCATGTCCTGCCCAGCCACCAGCACCTCCTACCCAGCCACCGTGTCCTGCCCAGCCACCGTGTCCTCCCCAGCCTCCATGTCCTGCCCAAAGACCGGCTTTAGCGAAAACCACCAAAGTGGCGAAAAGGGCTACAGTCTTTAAATAAAATGCAACTTATTTTAAAAAAATTTTTAAAATAGACAAAGATATTCTAGACTTACAATGGTGTTCATAGTTGATGTTTACTGGAGATCTTGTTGTGTTTGAATGTAGTGTGAAAGATAGAATTCTCCCATATATACTAAAAGAACGACCTTCGTAATTCATAATTGTTTATTTCTTAGAGTGCAACGAAAAATACAAGGTCCATAAATGAATAGTACGTTGTGAATGATAGGCTATAGCATTAGCAGCAATTTTAGTACTTCTGTCTGAAAATATTTGACAGAAGTAGTATTTAGTTTTTAGTTTCTAATTTTCTCTTAACATTAAAGTAATAATAATAGCAGTCTTTACGTACGTCAATTCCATATAACTTAACACACGATAACTTAGTGTACCCTGGTCTTTTGCCATTTTAGTGTCCTCGAGCTTTGGAAATGTCTAAGATGACTTATCTTTCACAAAGTGTGCTATTATGTTTATGGACCTTGTGATACAAAATACGTCTTACATCGACCCCACCCAACCATGTCTAAAATTCTTTACACGTACTTTAAATTGAAAGTACATACATAGTAAGGAACTGCAATGATTTCATTTATCAATTCCTGAAAGACATACTTAGCTATTTCTATGTGTTAGATATGTGGTATTTTTCGTTTAGTTAGTACTAAAATAATAGCTGAACAAGGTAAAGGTCATGAACTGTTTTTGACGCAACATTCAGCACGTATATTAATATAAGTGTTTGCAGGTGATTGCTCTAAGTATGATTTCTATTGTAATATTTCAGTTAAATTGGAATTTTTTGTTAACTCTTGCATTATTTTTATTTTAAAATCATCTTTGAAACAATTTTATAACTTTATTTATTATTCCTAAATTGAACAATTTGATGGATTTAATTAATATGAAATCTTTTGTACCTTTTGTTATAAAAATTCTTGCAGTAGTTGACCAAAAGATACAATCTTCACTGTAATTTATTCTACTTTGTATTTTAAGGGAAGATATAAGTGGTAGAAGATTTTAGTTACCCTTTTTGCAGTAAAAACGAACAGTAAAATCAAGTAATGTAGTTACTTCACCTATCAATGGTTACATTCTCTATAATTGAGAATTAACAAACTATTTTGCTTCTAACACAGAAACCTCATAACAAAACAAAACGCTCGTTTAGCTTTTCATTCTAGCCTTTCTAAACACCACTTTTCTAATTCTATATTTCTCTATTATCATAGAAACACCAATAAAATACAGAAAAAACAATAAATACTTAATACAAACAATGCTTTATTGGATCATTGAGATATTTACATTGAAAAAATGGTAAATACATAATATACATGAAATGTAATCGTCATCCTTATATAAAACAGTCAGTCAACAAAATCACTTATTTAACCAAATAAATAATTTAAATAACAAATTATGGAAATGTTATTTGAAACGAAATTGCATTCGCATTATTTATAATGATTTTCCAAATTACCAGTGTCCATGACCATGACCAAGACCAATTCCAAGCCCAAGCCCTAAACCGAGTCCTAGTCCGTGTCCATGTCCAGCTAAATCTTGAGAAGCTAAGAGACCTTCTCCGTGCCACTGACCGTCATCACCATCCCAACCAATAGCATTTGGAATACCATTAGGGCCAACAGCACCGTGTCCGTTTACAACTCCAGTTGGTCCGGCAGCGCCACCGCTGGAAACAACACCTGAAGCTCCTACAACTGGAAGATGTCCATGTCCTGCCCAGCCACCAGCACCTCCTGCCCAGCCACCGTGTCCTGCCCAGCCACCGTGTCCTCCCCAGCCTCCATGTCCTGCCCAGAGACCGGCTTTAGCAAAAACCACCAGAGTGGCGAAAAAGGCTACAGTCTGTAAATAAAACGCAACTTATTTTAATAAATTGTTAAAAATAGACAAAGATATTTTAAACTTACAATGGCGTTCATAATTGATGTTTACTGGAGAGCTTGTTGTTTTTGAATGTAAGACGAAAGATAGAATTCTCCCATATATACTAAAAGAACGACCTTCGTAATTCACAATTGTGGATTTCTTAGAGTGTAACGACAAATACAAGGTCCGTAAATGAATAGCACTTTGTGAGTGATTTTCTTATAGCATTAACGGCCGTTTTTGTACTTCTGAATGAAATAATTTGGCAAAACTAGTATTTAAGTTTTTGTTTCCAATTTTATCTAAATTTAAAGTAATAATAGCAGCACAAGCTTTTACATACGTAAATTCGATATAACAGCAATAATTTAATTTAGTACCGTCGAGCTTTGCAAATATACATAATATAAGATGACCTATCTTTCACAAAATATGCTATTATGCTTATGGACGTTGCAACAAATACATCTCACAGCGACCCCGCCTAATCACGTCTAAAATTCTCTACTCTTACTTTAAACTGAAAGTCCATGCAGAATAAGAAATTGTAAGTATTTTATTCACTAATTCCTGAAAGACGTATTTATTTGAAAGTGTTAGATATCTCTTATGTTTGTTTTAGTGTTGCTAAATTAATAGTAACTGAACAAGGTAAAGGTCATAACCGTTTTTGACGCAACTAACTTGCATTCAGGTACATTAATTTAAGTGTTTACAGGTGATTGCTCACAGAATGATTTCTATTTTAATTCTTTAGTTAGTGGATATCTTTGGAATTGATATAGATGCTCACGTGGAATAATTCTCGTTTAAATATCATTTTCTAAATAATTTTATTACTCTATTAAATTTAAGATTCAATTAACATGAAATCTTCTGTACTTTTTTATAAAAATTCTTCCAATAGTTGACCAAAAGTTATCACCTTGACTAAGAGTTTTTGTACATTTTATTTTAATTTAATAACATGCATTGTATGTCTTCTTCTTCTTTATCGATCCTTGTACCCTTCCAGGGCGTCGGAGGTCATCGTTTCTTACTCGTTTACCCATTTTTTTATGCTTTGCGGTGCTTTGCAAGTTCTTTCATCCGTGTTATCGTTTTGACCTTTTCTACTCCTATTTATACTAGTTGATCTATCCACCCTTTGCATGGCCTTCCCTTTCGTCTCTGCCTTCTGTATCTTTTCGCTTCTGATATTATCTTCACTAGTCTTGTTCGATCCATTCTAGTTATGTGTCCGAACCAGTTAAGTTTCTTTCTATTTTCATCCTTATTGGAACGTGTTTTAAGTCAGCCTTTATTGTGTTGTTCCTGATTCTGTCCATTTTTGTTTTTCCAGCAATTTTCCTCAGTTGTTTCATTTGAGCCGTGTTTATTACCCTGTTTTGTTTTTCGTTTACGAGCCGTGTTTCGCTGGCGTAGGCCAATATCCATACAGAAATTGTATTATATAGGGTAAAAGCACCAATACCCTACCACCTAAACAGTATTTGAAACTCAAACTCGTTTAGATTTAAAACTAAATAGTATTTATTAATGAAACTTTCTGTATAACAGTGTACATATAAATGGTATACATTCTTATCATCAAAAGCTATAAAATGTTTAGTTTTATATTTCAAAAAAAAAATTATCAGAATGCGCATTTTGTACCAGTAAGCGACCCACCCTTTGTTTTTGATATGTGTTTAATGGAAATGCCTGATTCTTTGTATACTTTACAAAGAAGGAGTACTGTTCTGATTTTACAAATAAAAATATTCACAAAGGTGTTAAAAACAATTCCTAATTAGTTTAATCACGTTCCGAAAATAATTAAAAGCTAATAATTGACATATAATTTTTATTTATTTGGAATGAATGTAACATAATAGTTATGACCAAGGACAGTAGATAACATACAGCGCGACCAAGTTCAGAAAAGCCCAGGAAAATATGCGAATGCGAACTAATTTCAATAACAAACAACGTCGACCAATCAGAAGCGTAATTTTACTCGAGTACATTAACTGCCAAAAAGTTGTCTTAAATCTGTTACATGTTATTGACGGTGTTTAGTTTTATTTAAATTTCCCGCCGGAAGATTTTTGGATGCGAGTGTACTTGGTCAACATGTAGCTCCCCCGTACACGCCCACTCAGGACTTTTCTGAGGTTGGTCGAGCTGTAGAATTAAAAATTGCATTATTTATAAAATAATAATTCATTCGGCGGTGGACTTTTGGAGCTGGACACATTTAGGTGCGTTTACCTTATTACGTTTAATTTAACATCTACGTCTATTTCTCTTTTTCCGAATATTGTATAGTGCGTGTTCGATTTCTTTGTTCTATAAACTATTTCTAGGTCCGTTCTGCCATCGCTTGTAGTCATTGTTCCCAGATATTTATATGCTGATGCTGTCTCCAACTGCTTCCCTTTGCAGGTTAGCCCAATGTTTCTGGTGTCTTGGACTTTATCGCTTACTCTCATTGTTTTGGTATTATTTATGTTTATTTCCATTTTGAACTTCTCGATTTATTCTACCCATATGTTTATTAATTCTTGCATTTCCTCCCGGTTCACTGCTACTATCACGATGTCGTCCTCCTATTTTTATTGGTATCATGTTATTTTATCCTATTGTTATCTGTGTTTTGTTCTCTATTTTACGTTTTTCATTATTTTGTCCATTATTATCATGAACAGGAGTGGGCTTAATCTGTCTCCTTGTTTTATATCGATTTCCATATTAAACTCTCTTGATTTCTCTCCATTTAACTGCACTTTTCCTTTTACTTTTTTGTATGTGCTTTTGGTTATTTGTATTAACCTATGTGGTATTTTCAGTTCTTCTGGTGTTTTTCAAATGTACTTTCCGTCTATTGTGTGAAACGCAGCTCTTACGTCTCTTACGTTAGGTAGATATTCACTCCTTCATTTTAGGTCTTTATTATGTTTCTTATAATGTATATATTATCCATTGCTCTTCTATCATATCTAAAGCTTCTTCTTCCAATTTTCCTTCTAGCACTTTTCTTAGTCTGACTTCTATTATTCTCGTGTATATTTTAAATATTACTAATGATAGGCATATGGACTCTATAATTTTCGCAAATTTTTCTCTCCTTTTTTATGCATTGGTATCAGAAGGTTTTCCTTCCATTCCTCTGGTGTTTTCCTTGTATTCCACGTTTTCTTGAATATTTCTAGTAGGCATTATGTTTCTTATTTTCCCATACATTTTACCATTACTAGATCTATATTGCCTGCCTTACTTGCTTTGCCGGTTTTAATTTTTGGCCATTGCTTGTTCTAGTTCTTCCATGGTTATTTCTTCTGTTAGACTTTCATTTTCTGCTTCAGTTTGATGTATCTGTACTTCTCTTTCTGCTTCTTGGTTCTTTTTGCATCCAAACCTAGCTTCATAGTGTTCTCTCCATATCTCTAGTATCTCTCTGGTTTCTGTTTTTAGTTGTTTGTTTTTGTCTGTCAGTCCTTTTATTCTCTTTTTATTTCTGCCTTTCAGGTTTCGTATTTTATTCCAAAATTTGCTAATGTTAGTCTTATAGCTAATATCCAATTATTTACCAAATTTCCCTCAGCTATTTTTCTTTGCTCCTCTTACTAATCTTTTTACCTCCTTCCTGTGTTACACATATTCTTCTTTCGTTCTGTTAAATTTTTTTTATACTATCCTTTTCCGTTTTACTGCTTCTTTTATGTTTGTATTCAACCATCATGTTTGTTTGTATTCGGTGTTTATTGTTGTTTTTCTGCATATTTGTTCAGCTGTCTCAATTGCTACTTTTTTAAATGCTGTCCGCCATGTTCCACGTTTCTCTGCTTTCTTCAAGTTCCCGGAATCTTTTGTCTAATTCTTTTTGATATTTGTTTTGTTCTTCTCTGTTATTTAACTTGTTAATTTTCGTGTATCTTGTTTTGTTTCTCTGTTCTAGCTTCTTCCAGCAAGTTTCCTCTGTCACTAATCTATGTGGTAATTCCATCTTTGAACTGGGGTCTGTTTTGATATTACTTATTTTGTGTTCCAATTCTTTTGTGAATACTATGTAGTCTATAATGCTCTTCGCCTCCCTTCCTTCAGAGATGTACGTGTATTTTTCATGTATGGCTTGATTCCAGAAGAAATTCTCTATTAAGAGATCGTTTATTTCACAAAAAGTACTCTCCGTATATTCCCATACTATCTAGTCCAGTATTTTCATCTTTTCCTATTCTCCCATTTCCCTATCACCACTATATTTATATTTTCTTCTTTCATCTCGTCTAAGATATCCTACGGTTTGTTGTAGAATGTTTCCATTGTTATCTCATCCGTACCTTCTATTGGTGCATATAATTGTACTATGTGCCATTTCTTCTCTAATTCTAATTTGATATACATTAATCTTGATGAGACTGCCTTAAATTTGGCTCTTTTTGCTTCTAGTTCTTCTTTTATCATACTTCCTTGCTTTGCTCTTTGTCCCGTTTGTAGGTACTCCTGAGATACATAGAGCATATTTTTTTGTAATTGATGTTTTCTCATTTCCAACTTTTGTGGTCTCGCTGATACTCATTAGTTATATTTCATGTTCTTCCATCTCTTGTTGTTTCACACCTGACGAAAACTCAAATAGTTTGTAGATGGTATAAAACCTTTGCACGTGGACTGTGTCTATGGTAATTGTTTTACTAAGAAAATATACAATTATTCACTTGCCTTAATTTTATTTTAGACAGTTATCTCTTTTTTTATATATCAACAACAACGGTGCCATGACTGCCCATACGCCAACTTGTAAGATTGGGCAGTATTAATTAAATTAAAGATTTAAACAAAGAACAAGAAAAATTATATAATACAATTTATCTCTAAATGAAACACTTGTATTAGCTCGTGCTCTTTTCCTGCTATGGTCGTTAATGTCCCAATTTTTATGTTTTCTGATTTCTGCTCTTCCCTTCCTCTTTATTTCCTCTTATATTCCATCTCGGTATTTCCCTTTGTTATTTTTCTCACTTCTGGGGCCATTACATTGTCTACCTTTTCGTTATTCATTGGGTTTGATTTTTATTGTAGTAGTTTTCTGGAGATTACGTTTTTTCTATTTCTTGTCTTTCTTTGTTCTAGTTCCATAATACTCAATTTGCCATCAGTTAAATTATATTTAGTTTTTATTTTATTTCCTTTAATCTTTTATGTCTTTGACAGGTGTCTTATTTGTACTATGTATATATCTGGCGTTCTTTTATTAGTTTTAGTTTATGTTTATTTTGTAAAATCAGATCTTTTTCTTGTTTATTTTTCAGTTGCATTAAACAAGCTTTATTTCCTAGTTTAATGCCTTCCTCGATTTTTACATTTATTCCAAGTTCTCTTCCCATAAAGTTTACCATATCGTCTTTCAAAATTTTTGTGTTACTTCTATTGATTGGCAAGTCCTACATTTTTTGTTATAAAAATTCTTGCGATAATTGATCAAAAGTACCGATCCTAACATAGATTTATTGTACATTTTATTTTAATTTATTAACAGGTATGTAAAAACACAAAATTTCTTGCCAAAAATATTTTTACAGATAGGAATCAGAAAGCAATTTTTTTTATTAATATCATCCATACATAGCGTTAGGAATCATATATATTTTCCTTTGATTACAATTATATAAATCAAATTAACACTGGAAGCGAAAATGTTTTATTTCAATAACATGTCAGGAAACATACAAGTGGTAGAAGATTTCTGTTACTGTTTTGAAGTAAAAAATAAAAGGTAAAATTAAGTAATAGGGTTACTTCACCTACCAATTGTTACATCCTCTATAACTGGGAGCAACCAAACATGTTTGCTTCTAACACAGAAAACTTACGTAGTAAACCTGTGCTTATTGACTTTCTCATTCTAGTCTTTCTAAACACTACTTTTCTAATTTTATACTTCTCTATTAGCATGGAACAAAAAACCCATAGGATACAGAAAAAAATAAATACAAACAATGCTTTATTGGATCATTGAGATATTTACATTGAAAAAATGGTAAATGCATAATATAAATAAAATATAATCGTCGTCCTTATATAAAACAGTCAGTCAACAAAATCACTTATATAACCAAATAAATAATTTTAATAACAAATTATTCAATGAAAACAGTGAATTATTTTCATTCAATAGAAATGTTATTTGAAACGAAATTGAATTCGCATTATTTATAATGATTTTCTGAATTACCAATGTCCATGACCATGACCAAGACCAAGTCCAATTCCTAAACCGAGTCCTAGTCCGTGTCCATGTCCAGCTAAATCTTGAGAAGCCAAGAGACCTTCTCCGTGCCACTGACCATCATCACCATGCCAACCATGACCGCCAACTCCTACAACACCAAGTCCAATACCGCCCAAGCCGCCGTCTCCGTGAATAGCGTTTGGAATTCCGTTAGGGCCAACAGCACCGTGTCCGTTTACAACTCCAGTTGGTCCGGCAGCACCACCGCTGGAAACAACACCTGAAGCTCCTACAACTGGAAGATGTCCATGTCCTCCCCAGCCACCAGCTCCAGCCCAGCCACCAGCTCCAGCCCAGCCACCGTGTCCTGCCCAGCCACCGTGTCCTCCCCAGCCTCCATGTCCTGCCCAGCCACCGGCTTTAGCGAATACCACCAAAGTGGCGAAAAGGGCTACAGTCTGTAAATAAAATACGAGATATTTTAATAAATAATTTAAAATAGACAAAAATATTTTAGACTTACAATGGTGTTCATAGTTGATGTTTGCAGGAGATCTTGTTGTATTTGAGTGTAATGTGAAAGAGAGAATTCTCCCATATATACTAAAAGAACGACCTTCGTAATGCATAATTGTTTATTTCTTACCGTGCAACGAAAAATACAAGGTCCGTAATTGAATAGTACGTTGTGAATTGTAGGGTATAGCATTAGCAGCCATTTTTGTACTCGACTGAAGATATTTGATAAAACTTCCATTTCTTTTCCAGTTTATAATTTTTGTTTAATACTAAAGTAAGAATAATAGTACAATTTTCTATATACGTAAATGCGATATAACTAACAGAATTTAATGTTGCTTGGTCTTCCGCCATTTTAGCACCCTAGAGATTTTGAATTGTATAAGATGACTTATCTTTTATCGAATACACTATTATATTTAGGAACCTTGCGACAAGTAAGTCTTACAGCGACCCCGCCTAATCATGTCTAAAATTCTTTACTCTTACTTTAAATTGAAAGTACATGCAGAATAAGGAATTGCAATTATTTTATTTATTAATTCCTGAAAGACATACCTATTTTTAGGTGTTATATATGTCTTATGTTTGTTTTATTTAGTGCTAAATAATAATTGAACAAGGTAAAGGTCATGAACTGTTTTTGACTCCACATTCTAACTTGCATTCAGGTACACTGATATAAGTATTGTTTGTTCTAAGTATAATTTCTAATCAAATATTTTAGTTCGTTTGTACTTCCTGCAGAAGTTCATTGTTAACACGTGCGATAATTTTTATTTAAAAATCATCTTTTAAATAATTTTATTACTCTCTTTATTAATCTTAAATTGAACACTTTGATGGATTTAGTTAACATGAAGTCTTTTCTGTAAATTCCTGCCTGGATATAGGTTTCGAATATTTATTATCTATCTAATTTACTGATCGCTCTAAGTGGAGAAGCAATTCATCCGATAGATTTCTCATTCACATGTACAAATTTTAACAAAGAAAACATAATCTTTTAGAGATATCCATAAAACTCGGAACTATTTAGTTTAAATTATACGGTGTATCGCCGGGATCGATCGTCAACTGGATCTACAGCAGATCATGGAGGTGCACTTATTGCGGTACGTAGCTCTTTGATATCAACACGTATACTGGACTTTCAAAGTGAATCAGAAGATGTGTGGGTATCCATTCAATATGGGCAACGGAAATTGTTTTTGTGTTGTGAATATTTACCTCCGCGAGATGTTGTAGCTGCTGCGACCTTCCGCGATAAATTAATGCAAATCTTTGATGAATTTCCAGACAATTTATTTCTAATATGTGGAGACTTTAATTTGCCAACCATCACATGGTGCCAAGCTACGGACAACTCTTTTAACCCACAAAAATATGACCCTTCGGCTACAAATTTTGTTAATTTATTTTCCTATTGCAGTCTAGTCCAATTTAACGGTGTAGAAAACTGTAACGGCAGGATGTTAGACCTAATTTTTTCTAACTATTATTGTATTAAATCAGTTCACAGATGTCACAACCCTATTGTTAATGTAGATCAGCATCATCCCCCACTCGATATTAACCTGAAATTTCTAAACATAGATCAACTAATTAATAAGAATGAGGTCAAATACTGTTTTAAACGGGCGGATTACTGCAATATTAACTTAAAACTAGGTAGAGTCGACTGGCAAAACCAGTTACACAATCTGAATTGTGAGGAATCATTAGCTGCATTTTACAACATTGTGTTTGACATAATTAATGAACATGTACCCACAAGAACTGTACATTCGCATTATCCATCCTGGTTTTTTGCATCCACAATAAAAGTGATCAAAGAGAAACGTAAATCTCACAGAAAATGGAAACTATATAATAAGAGACTTGATTATCTGACATTTAGTTTACTTCGTGGCCGTTCAAAATACTTAATTTCTTTAGATTTTCGTAATTTAATTAGATCTACCGAGGAAGACTTAGTTACCAATCCTAAACGTATTTGGTCGTATGTTAAATCAAGAAAACACAGTTCGAATATACCTCACCAAGTAAAACTCGATGACGCAACCGCAGATGACGGTTTATCTATTTGTAACCTTTTTCTTAAACATTTTGATTCTGTATTTATAGATGGTCAGCTACCAGACTTCGACGTAAACGTTCTTAATAACGATAGGATGCTTGCTGCTACAACACTCGAAATTTCTCTAGAAAAGGTTTTAAATCTTATCAGTCAGCTTGATATAGGCAAAGGGACGGGACCAGACGGTATCCCCGCGATACTATTGCGTAATTGTGCGGATCATTTAGCGCTCCCAATATCCATAATCTTTAACCGATCACTAAAAGAGGGTGTTTTTCCAAAGAGTTGGAAAAAAGCCTATATTGTTCCAATTTTTAAATCTGGGGATAAAGAATTAGTTAAGAATTACAGGCCAGTGTCCATCTTATCGACTCTGCCAAAACTCTTTGAGAAGATTGTTTATGAAATTGTTTTAAGCACAACAAAAATTCATATTTGTATCCAACAACACGGATTCTTGCCGGGTAGATCAGTGGAAACTAACTTAGTAAGCTATTTAGATTATTTGCTTAAGGCTCTTGATCAACGTGTACAGGTTGATTCTGTATACACAGACTTTAGCAAGGCGTTCGATAAAATCGATCATAACATTCTTATACACAAGTTGGATATTATGGGACTGCCCCCTGACTTACTGCGATGGATAAAGTCATACATCTCAAACAGATCGCAAGCTGTTAGAATCGACGGATATTGTTCCGATTTTGCCGTGATTACGTCGGGGGTACCGCAGGGCTCTCACCTCGGTCCTTTGTTTTTTATAATTTACATCAATGATATAGTCAGCTGTTTTAAAAATAGTAAGTTTCTTTTATACGCCGATGATATAAAAATATTCCGAGAAATTAGATTTATTTCCGATTGCAGTTTATTACAAAATGACTTAAACCGTCTGTATGATTACTGCCATAATAACAAGCTGTTTTTAAACTTCCAAAAATGCTACACAATATCTTTTACAAGGAACTACTCCGTATTTACATTCCCGTATCATCTCTCTAGTCAGCAATTACATTCAGTTTGTTCCATTAAAGATTTAGGAGTTATTTTGGATAACAAACTAACTTTTTCTAAACACATTACTTATATCACAAGGAAATCATACAAAAACTTGGGTTTTTTAATTAGAATTTGCAAACCATTTACGAGTCTTCGTGGTATCAGAAGCCTTTATTTTGCTTACGTGCGTAGCATAATTAATTGGGCCAGCGTAGTTTGGAACCCACAATACAATACTTATATTAATATGCTAGAATCGATACAGAAAAGGTTTGTAAGTTACCTTAATAAAAAGTTCCATATGCCATCCATCAGTTACAACCACTCGTGTACTGAGTTTGAGCTGTTGCCATTAGCCAATTCTAGAGAAATTTCGGACTTGCTTTTTCTTTACAAGTTGATCACTGGTATATTGGATTGTACACAGGTTTTGGAATTAATTAACATTAACGTTCCTATCCGTTCGACTAAAAACAATTATCTTTTCGTACCTTCTTTCTCGAGAACTAACTCTTTTCAAAATTCGCCACTTGTTCGTATGGTTCGAAGCTACAATCACAGATGTAACTCCCTAGATCCCTTCTCAGTTTCACTGACAAGTTTTAAATACAAAGTAACAACAATTTGCCGCTCTTAACATGAGATTTACGTTTCTTTTACCACTTTTCAGAATGTCTATTAAATTAAATTAAATTATATAATTATATGCATGCACCTGTTTATTTCAATAACTGTTTTTTCACGCTTTTATGTATAATTGGATTATTTAATACCTTGTAACTTATTTATAATTGACACGACGTTTCTGTTTTGTAGGAAGTATTTGTATTGGGTTCAGACCTGTTTGTACTTCTTTAAGATAAATAAATAAATAAATAAATAAAACCCAGTTTGTAAACGTTATCAGGGTTTTTTTTTATTTCTGGCAATATAAAAGAAATTGGTTACGCAAATGATCGGTCGGTTACTTCTAGCTACACTGTGATTGAAAATATCTAATAAATCCTAACAGAATATCATCGAGACCTGATGGAGTAACGTAGGCGGTGGAGGCTTAAACCGAATTCCAATAAAACCGAGATGTGCTGCTTTTATTTAAACAGCAAGATTGGTAACAGATGACTTCAAGTTATGCCGATAATTAATTACTTCGACACGTTACCAACCTTAAATACCTGGGAGTGACCCTGGACTGAACACTGTTGTTCGAGTAGCACCTTGCAAAAACTGCAGCAAAACTTATTAGGGTTCAACAGTAACAACTCTACGGTTCAGAGCTCTAGAACTTGTGTACTCGACTTTCAACCATTGTGTTCCTGTGTTGTTAAAAAAATCACCAGCAACCCCCAACTACCAGTACATGAGGACATCGACGGTGCAAATGGTTGTCACTTGCGTTCCAGAAAGTCACCATCAAAAATTGCATTGTCATTGACAGCAGATAACTTTTTCTTGACCACCTAGTGGCAGAACATGCAAAATAACAGACCCAACCCAGCAATGCCAAAATATGAGGAGACTCCACCTGGCTTCGACCTTCCACGCAGAACTTGGATTACTCTCAACTGAATAAGAACATGACACGGCAACTGTTTAGACTTCCGTCAAAAACGTAACAGAGTACCTTCTCCTAAATGTAATTGTGGCGCCGGAAGACAGACCATCGAACACATTATCACTGAATCCCAATTAAGAAAATTCGATGGAAACCTGGAACATCTTGGCTTAGCTACACCAGAATCGATAGAAAATATAAATAATTTGGACATTAAACTGTGACTTTTATTTTATTTTTCATCTGAGATTGTTATATTTGTGTTTGTTCTTGTATTTTATTTATAAACTAACATTATTGTGTCTGTTTGAGCCATGCGCTAAATTAAATAAGTTATCTACTAAATTCCAAACATTAAATTTTATTCTGCTAAAGAAGACAATATTTCATTTAATTTCTCAGTATTTTGTTGTTTATTGTTAGAGGATCTTGTTAAGCTGTATCATTTATAGACTGTACATTTCATATTAGATTTCTTTCTATAAATATTTCCTGTATAAATTAATGTTTCCTGAGAATAAAACTTTATTATTATTAAAAACGTTTTTTTAATAATTATCCAAGGTCTCAGTCCTTTTCAAACACTTTATATAATGCAGTGATTGGTTTTCTCATATTTAAATTAAAAATTAATAACTTCACATAAAGTTATTAATTGTTGCTTTTTTTGCTTATAAAACAAAAACGTCAAAATACTTAGGTGCTTGTTCAGCATTTGGTGTGACTAATCTTTTTAATTTTTTTTCAATTAATTATTTCTCTATTATTATAAAAATAAAACCTGAAAGCGTAAATAAAAGAAAATAAGTTCAGACAATGCTTTATTGGATCGCTAAGATATTTACAATAAAAAAATTGATAAATACATAATATAAATAAAAATATAATCGTTGTCCATATATAAAGCAGTCAGTCAATAAAATTGCTTATCTAACCAAATAAATTATTTAAATAACAAATTATTCAATGAAAACGGTGAGTTATTTCCATTCAATGAAAATGTTATTTGAAACGAAATTACATTCGTACTAGTTCAGATGATTTTCTAAATTACCAATGTCCATGACCATGACCATGACCATGACCATATCCTAAACCATGAACACCAACAATACCAGCGGGAACAACGACAGCTACACCATGATGGCCACCATGATGTCCTAAATCTTGAGAAGCCAAGAGACCTTCTCCGTGCCATTGGCCATCATCACCATCATCCCATTCGTGACCATGACCAGCATATCCATCAATACCATCATGTCCGTGTCCGTGGATAGCATTTGGAATTCCATTAGGACCAACAGCACCATGTCCGTTTACAACTCCAGTAGGTCCGGCAGCACCACCGCTAGAGACAACACCTGATGCTCCTACAACTGGAAGATGTCCATGTCCATGTCCTCCCCATCCACCATGTCCTGCCCAGCCACCATGTCCATAGCCATCATGTCCCCAGACACCATGTCCATAGCCATCATGACCCCAACCACCATGTCCACCCCAGCCACCGGCTTTAGCGAAAACCACCAAAGTGGCGAAAAGGGCAACAGTCTAAAAATAAAATATAATTTATTTCAAAAAATATCTTAAATGTGAGGTAGATAAAAATGGTTTTAGACTTACAAAGGTATTCATTGTTGATATTTACTGGAGATCTTGTTGTGTTTGACTGTGATGTGAAAGATAAAATTTTCACATATATACTAAAAGAATGACCTTCGTAATTCGCAAAATAATTGTCCATTTCTTACAGTGTAACGACAAATACGTTTTTAGCGACCCCGCCTAATCATGTCAAAATTTTTTACTCTTACTTTAAAATGAAAGTAATAAGGAATTGTTATTATTGTATTAATTCCTTAAAGAATGATCTATTTTTAGGTACAATATCTTATGTTTGTTTTGGTTACTAAATAATTTAACAAGGTAAAGGTCATGAACTGTTTTTGTATTGACATTCTAACTTACATTCCGGTATAAAACCGTGCACAAGCAATTGTTCTACTATTTTTGTTTTAATATTTTAGTAGAGATTTATGTTTTTTGGTAAATTGTTTGTTTTGTTACAAGTGCAGATATTTTATTTAAAAAGAATTAAACATTTAAGTTGTGTAATTGATGGATTTTAGTTACACGAAATTATCTTAATTTAAGTTTAGAATGTTTAATTTTGCATAGAATGTGGTTCAATTTGATTATTTTATTTACTTAGTGCTTTACTGTTCATCGCGAGTGAAAATTTGATTCATCAAATAGACTCTCATTGAGAAACCTTCGAATTTAACTTAATCACTTCTAAAAATTTGTAAAACTGGGTATGCAATCATACAAGTTCTTAATCAGTAAATATTTTAGATAAGTTGAATGATTTTGGATTGATACATATATGGGTAATTTAAATAAAGTTTTGTTACATTTTGTTTGTTGCTACAAATTAGTCTAGAATTAGATAAATTCTGTATCATGCAACTGCTAACAGAATGGCAGAAAAATTTCTAAAGTGCAACAAAACAATTTGCTCACTCCCATAATTAATTTATCTAATACTAAAAATAAAAGTCATGTAGGTACGTACCTATATTAAACAACAATCTAAAAAGAAGAAAATAATTGAATAAATTCAGGGCTGTAACAATAGATGAAGCATAAAGCAGTTGCCCCAAGCATTCCATTTTAATCATACTTACCTAATATAATCAGGTGACACTTAAAAGTAAAATAACTAACTTTGTGTTAATTCTGTTTCTGTTTATAATAATCAATTTTAAGTTTTTTTATTTTCTACTTAGCTTAAATATTCATATTTCCATATATGCCAATCTGTAAGTCACAGCGTATTACAAAACACAGAGGTCGTTTTATAAATATCTTAAAACCAGACTCGATGCGATCCGTACAAAATAAGCTTGGAAAAGTTCTAAAAGCTTTGAATAGTAAAACCGGGGTTTCTCGACGTATGGTGTCTTATAGCTCGTGACTCTTCTACATCTAGGTGTTCGCCACAGCTTGGCAAGAAAATGAACGAAACTGAAATAATGAGTTAAAACCACTTGTGATTTTTGTAGCTTCTACTTAAGGATATGCAAACTTCAAATTAGAAGTGTTCTGTAAATTCTAGATACCTTAGCAGCGTAAAAGAATTGTACAGATATATCCAACAGTTTGCAAACAAATGCTGGTCTCTCTAGCTAGAGGAGCTGTCAGCTCTCACAAGTATTATGCAACTATGAATTTATGTATAAATCAACACAAGGTAGCTAGATTGAATCGAGTTGTAATAAGTTCTTCCTACTTGTGTCCATATGTCGCCATCTAAAGGCGATCAATTGAGTTATAGTACATAAACCACAAATATATAAGTTTAGTTTTGATAGCTTGTCACTTGTCATAGCTGCTTGACAACGGGATGGATTAGAAAAACACTTGTGTGAAATATATGAAGGGAATGCTTGATTTGATGGACAAGTTTATGATTTTGTTTTATTGTTAGCTACATTCTAAAAACTGGAAGATATACAAAGACAAATCATTTTTAGAATTAGCAATTACGTAGTTATGGTTGGCCAATGTTTCATGAAAAACTACTAGAAATACTTATGGATAAAGATATCGCAGAGAAAAACTTAACAAGTTAATATTTAATTTTACAGGAAAATAAAATGTTGCAAAGAAGTTAATAAATTAAATAATAGTAATTCCAAGAAGAAATGAGAAATCACAACAAATATCAAGTTCTGGGTAAAGCAAAGTAATATTTTTGTTTAGGAATTTGCCTTTATGCTTTTACAACGACATTTATTTTCTTCAATCTAAGAAGAGACTAAATGTTACATGGTTAGACTAAAATAGGATTCCGCTAATTACTTTTTCTTTTGGTAATTACTTTTACTTTCAAGAGATATTATCTAATAGAACTGGAATCTATAAATACAACTCTGACTCGAATAAACTTTTAAATTCATTTTATTTGATTTTGAGAATATAGATTCCCCTGCACTTCTTCACGCCTTCAAAACAAACAAAACAAGGCAGAACTTTTACAAAAAAAGTTATTATTTGTATAACGATATTTTGGACAGACCTTTTAAGTAGCAATCAGCATCTTTTTTCAAAGTAGTTGCAAGTATTGCTATTAGAAGTGAAGTTTGAATTTACAATCACTTGTAGAACCAATCGACCCAAAGGATACAATATACCTACGAAAAAATTATACCAACACGATAAAAATTCAAAATTGTTCACACTAGCAAGTCATAATGTACTAAATAATGTTTAGAATTGCTAGAGGGCTAAAAACTGGCACTTTAAGACATTGATACCTTATTTACCTTACTGATTATATCACTGACACACAGATTTTGTTTTGTTGCCTCTGAATATAACGGTGTGCCACATTTAGTTCTGCATCAATACCTAACACAGCTAATCGAAGCCATTTTGTGAAAGCCATCTAAGGAAATGAGGGTAGAGGCATCCTATTTTGACATTGCAGTGCAGGGTGATTTAACAGGACAAATCTATCGGTGACAATTTAATATCCTTATTCAAAGTCAATAATGCTAAAATGAGTTGGGAAAGAATCAACAATACTGTTGGTTACAAATGTCAAAAGATGCCAAAAATCTAAATCATTTTTGAAGGTTTTGAGGTTTCTTCTAAGAATAAAATATTTCTAAAATAAAATCATTTTAAACTTTTTGGTCACACAGTATTAGAGATGATTAAAATACCTGTTTTGTTGATGTTTTATTCAAATTGTTGTCGTATTATGTAGTATGACTGTTTTTTTTTGTTTAGTTATATATGTACAATAAAATCTTTTATGAGTTATAAATATACATGTTTGCTAACTTGTCTTTATTAAAATACTTTTAAGAGTTGTAGTTACAGATAAAGATACGCCAAAATAGCAATAAAATTCTAAATACTAATGAAAAACACATTACCTGCACGTTTTAATCTAATGTTAGATAATGCTATTTAAATCAACAACAATTCAGTCTGTACGCGAAATTCCATCAATGCGAACGTTTCAGCAAACGAATTTAGACTAATTTGCTCTATGTTTTAATTAATTGTATAATTCTGTGTAGCGTATGGTGAATTTAAAGAATCCTTTAAAAGTAAAGGTATCTAACAAGCAAACCCTCTGAGCCTGATTCATACTATTTTAGTTAGTCTATTCAACACAGTCTGCAACTAGAAATAGTAAATTTTGATTCAATTCGCCCATGATCCGATTCGCCTCGATTTACCCTACGCGCAAATACAGAAACTTAAAAACTACTATATGCCTTATCATTATAATAATAGCGTTCACGAAATAATATATAGATACTAAGTGTAGGCACCAACTGAATACCTAAACCATTGCATACTTAAATCATTCGTAAGGTAGATATGTTTGCCCAAAAAAAATTCAATTATTCTGAGAGTATTAGAATATTCTTTACGTAATTGCGCCACTGTTTAATTAATAGTCCTCTGTCAAAAGAAAACAAAATACGTTCGGTCACGCACCCATCTTGGACTCTTGCGTGTATCTTGTGCAAGAATTTCCCCACCTCACCTGCCTATGAAAGTCCCGTTTCTATAAGACCAGCCGTTTGCGAGATACAGAATGTCTGCCAAAACAAAAAA
>VTPC01005804.1:70228-83109 GCA_011009095.1 Ignelater luminosus
AAAAACCGCTCCAATAGCTTTGTTTCATGGGTTGTAGCAAAACAAACTCAATTTACAACCTGCGCATTTGTGGAAAAAAAACGGAGACATCAATGTAAATCGTTTGCAATGCAAAGAAAATTTAAGACACCTACATATTTACGTTATCATTTATTGAGTTATAAGATTTTTCCAAGGCGCGTTTTCCTGAAATTGAATTCATTTTCCAAACTGTAAACCTTGATATAAACTTCTGATGCAGAAAACAATAAAAGATAGTAATTTATCTTAATGTTTTGGTGACATCTTGTCAAGCTATTAGATCTATTATATCTATAGATTAAATCAATCAAATGAATAGATTGCATTTTTTCAACTTTCTTCACATAGTTACTGAATAGTTAAAACAATAATTACCAGAATTCTCCAATAAAATGCAGTTTCAAGCTTTAGAGTTGACATGACAGAAACATCTTACGTTTCAATACTTAAACCAGGAATGGGAAAAGTTTGGCCCGCGGCTGGCTGGCTTTGATCCCCATCAGAAAAGGCTGTCCATTAATGGCCTAAACTATGAAAGTCAAAACTAATAAATTATTTTTGTTGTGCAATGTTCTAGCCTACAAGATATAGTCCTCTTGAAATACGTTGATGCATTTTCTTGAATTTTTCTCTTTAGAAGACAATCTACAGACAATCGCAGTTAATTGTTCAAGAAACTAGTCGCAAGATTCTGCCTACAAATTCTAGTATTATCTTGAAACTTTCGCATCTGACAATAAAAAATTCAGAAGTATTTATAGTAAGCATCTTCACATTACTATGTATTTAGTGTTTGTTGTATCGGTACTAGTTAACAAGTAAGTATTCTTTGTAGGAAAGTTGAAGATATTATTTTTAATGTTAATCAAAAAGGAATTATTTCATGCGTAGAATACGCATGATATAAACTACTATAAAGGTCTAGTATGAAGTTTCAGAGTCTTGAACTTCTGATATTTTGAAAAACTAGGGAGATACAAAAAGATGAAATTATAAAAAATATTTAAATGCTTTATTAAAACACGCAAGATATATTTACATTAAAGTACAATAAATATGTAATCATTATCCATTACAATGCAGTCAATTATATAAGTCTCATTTATCTTAAATCATTTAAATAACAAATTATTCAATAACAATGCAGAAACCTCTTAATCCTTAACAAAATCTAAAACAAAGTCATTAAGAATCTAATAAAAACCTACATTTGAAGAAAATGTTATTTAAATCACATGGTACACTTTGCTTAGGTTTTAACGTATTTAACTAATTTACCAGTGGCCGTGGCCAAGACCTAATCCCAATCCAAGTCCAAGTCCGCGAGCACCAACAAGTCCGCGAGCACCAACAATTCCAGCGACTGGTGCAATTACAGCAGCACCATGTCCGGATAAGTCTTGAGAAGCCAAGAGACCTTCTCCGTGCCATTGACCGTCATCACCATCATCCCAAGCACCAAGTCCAGCAGCACCAATACCTACTCCGCCAATTCCAACTCCGCCAATTCCAACTCCACCAATTCCAACTCCACCAATGCCAATTCCAATTCCAGCATGTCCGATTGCGTTGGGAATTCCGTTAGGTCCAACAGCACCGTTGCCATTGACAACTCCAGTAGGTCCGGCGGCACCGCCGCTCGATACGACTCCTGAAGCGCCTACTACAGGAAGATGTCCGTGACCACCCCAGATACCGGAAGGTTTAGCTCTAGCCAAGACGACTAGGCAAGCGAAAAGGACAACAGTCTATAATGAGAAAGATTAGAAACATTTTTTTAAGAAAATCTTTTAACTTACAAAGGTGTTCATTGTTGGTTTGTTTGTGGTGCTTGAGTGTGATGTCAGTTTAAGATACACCCCCGTTTATATACTTCGATTACGACCTTCAAAACCAATAGATAACTGCATATTTCCAATAATTCAACTAACTAGATCATATCGACCCCACCCTTGTGTTCTGTAATGTTATTTTTTTTACTCTTACTTCAAATTGAAGGTAACAAGAATTACTGAAATCCTCTAGAGGTAACTAGATTCATTTTACTCTGCTTTAATTATTTAGCAGTTTAGTCTCAAAAAATTAAGTCGAGAAGGATGTAATTTTTTACTGTTCAATTACGAAAAATGTTTTACGAGTTATTTAAATAAAGCCATTAAATAGCGTGCGCTGTATTAATTTATATAAGCAGTAATTGACGGCTTTCTCATAATAATTGTCGCAAAGCCGCAATTAAGAATTTAAATCATGCAATTAACAGTAAATAAAAAATTGTTTAAGGTTACGCTTGTAGAAAAAGCTATTTCTTTATAGTGCTAATGTCTGAAAGCAATAAGAAAGTTTTTGCCAATGAACTTGGCAGTTAATTATATTCAACGCCTTGAAAATACCTTGTAGCAAAACATTTTAATACAGAAAAAAGGTGTTAAATAGAGATACTACTTGATTTGTAAATTTAATTCTAAAATTGTTGAACTTTGTATTTTACTATTTTGATTTCTTGTAAAATAATTGATTTTGGAATATTTGTGATTGCATTGCATGACTTTGTGTGTTAATTTAAAATTTGCTTTTAATCTAAACGATTGGAGTTATATAGGACATTGGGAAGGATTAGATTACATTTCGTTACCGATTCCTTTACGGACAGCATATGCTGTCTTAATAGAAAACAATTTTTTAAATTTCTTAAAGTGCAATTATTTTATAATCCAATTAACACATTATTTAAATAGCTGTATAAGTAGAATTCTAAACTTGGGTTTACATTTTTAGAAATTTCTTCTCGAAAAACTATTAGAACCTTTATTTCAGAATATTCCAAAAAACATAGTGTTAATACAGAAGTGAATTCAAAAAATCGCGATGGCTGTTTGTGGGTCAATTTACTCTGAAGTAGGTAAAAGTCGACTTTAACAGGTGGTTTCAAAATCCAGTGAAAAGACTTTCTCATGCATCAACCAATGGCATGCAAAATCAGAGAGTGTTTTAAAGCACGAAACCGCTTTCAGATTTTGTCTAGCTATACTCCTTTGAATTCTCCACTCCATTCAACCTAACGTTAAATAAAACGACATGAAAGGATAACTTGGTGAATTATATTCGCTTTCCATACTATTTCATTGGAATCTCTCTAGGCTAGGTATATGCACAAAGAGTAGATCTAACTTTTTACTTGTAAAAGATATAAATTTGTCGCACAGAAATCAGTAAAAATTTGGTAGCTTTCGGATCCTCTTCGGAAAACTAAGACAATATTAAGACACTAACTGCATCAATATTTAGGTCACATTGATTTCGCTATTTTAATTTCGGATTCAACGGTAATGGAGTGCCAGGTCACATCATCTCTTTCAAAAAGTCAGGATTTTGTTCTATATAACTATAGGAGGTCCCAAGGGATCTATTTCATAGTCAACGATGCTCTAGAGGGGTCATACAAGACCAATCATTTTAATATTAAAGACGTTATTTTATTGAAAAATCTTGAACGAAACTTGCACTGAGCTGTTAAGGATTTATTTATGTTAACATATTAGTGATTTGGACAATTTTTAAGTTTTTCCTTCATTTTGCAACCTGGCACTAAGTACACCTGTCCAGTCTCATACGTCTAACTCGTTTTATTCGTCCACTATGAATTCTCCTTTGTCCAAATTTAAAATCTCACTAATAAATGAGATAAAATTGTTTTGGCAATAGAGGCACGCTTATGGAATCGAACTCAAGCTTGTCCAACTTAATGCAATAGCATCCCTATTCAAACTCTGCGGTTTCATGTATTAGGTTCAAACTATGTTTTCGGCCCTTGTTTCGCTTTATACCAGTAAAAACGTAAAGTCCCTGTGTCCAAGAACTACTAAGATTTGCCTAGTGATTTTCAGTATCTAGGAAACGCGTACAGCCAAAGGAGGCAATACTGTCTTTTGGCGCTCTCGTTCTCTGATCTTATGGTACACAAATAAGATCCAGGAATAAAAAAATTACGAACAAATATTTTTCGGTCTGCGTTTCCAAAATACAGTACTGCGACTATCTAAGTTTCTTATCTAGTAGCCTTATTGTTTGTCAATTTGTAGTTGAAGTCAGTGTCAATTACTAGCAAGAAGAATGCGCCAGTTAATAGAATTCAAAAGTTTTCTGATTGAATGTTAAGTACCCAGTGTTCCTGTAATGGTACTCTGTAGACAGCCCCTGCTATAGAATAGCCCAGCCAGTGTCAAACATCTTTTTCCTGAAGCACCTGCATTGTGTTGTATGCATGACAAGTGTAGCAGTTGTTTTGTCATTTAGTAAACAGTGGCCGCTTTGAGTTACTCTTTAAGTTCCAAGTTGTGATGCGACATAATCAAGGCAATCAAGTGTCAATAGAAGTAGTTTCGTCATGCCCGATTGGAGTTAAGAATATGTTTCAGATATATTTTATAGCATGTAGATATGATTTAAAGAATTGAAGGGATGAGTGCAAGAACCAGGCAGCTCCATTTTGGTAGTTTTGGAAAATAAAGAAAACTGTTTTAAAAATTAGCCATTGTAGATTTGATGTACTAAATTAGGGTATTTGAGGTTGAATTTGCAAGTTTTGCAAAACACCTAAACAAATTAAACTGTTTTTGAAGCTGCCTGGCTTTTGTCAAAAAACCGAAAGAAAACATTGTTTATTACTGTTTATTAATGACTTTTGTAGAAGCTTCATTAATAAATACAAACTCGAAACATTATTACAAACGTAAAACATAAATAGAACTTAAATAATGAACTGGTAGAAAATATCTCTTATCAATATCATCGTCATCTATTTCCAAGGTTTCATTTTCACTCTGTTCTTTTTCTACAGGCCTCAGTTTGTCATAATACTACATTTCAGTTTGTTCAACATACTATCTTGCATTTTTGAATTTTTCCTTTGTTAGGAGTAGAGGAGCATTATAAAGCGTATCCTCCGGAGCAGGTAAAAATGGAACACCAAACATCTTCAAAAGTTGAAGTTAGTGGTCAACACACCACTTGCATTCTCAGAGCGCACGAAATTTCATCTTTATGCTCATTCGTGAATTGCATTATTCTGTATTTTAAAATCAGAAATTTCTAACGGCCTACGGATTTAATGTTGTTTTCTTAAAGGGTGTAAGTTTGTCCCGATAGTTTAATATCATTCCTTGTTTAAGCTCTTTTACTTCAAACTTTGTGCTATTCTGTTTTATCATTCGCGACCATATACTTTTCCCTTCTTTTTTTTTGTTTTTCAATCATAGCAAAGGATCGATCACAAGCCAAAAAGCTGTGTCCAGGTTCTGGATAGCGATGCCTTATTGTTTTGAAGCGACTTTGTGATATTAAAGTCTGCCAAAATTGCATGAGAACCATATTCGTGTTTTGTGCGGCACAGTTGCCGCTATAAACGTAAAGGGATTTAACTTTTTCTGCAACATAGTTCTTAATAAAATTATGAAAACGGGAAAAACCTTAATTTGAACATTTTTTCCTGTTATTTCATCAAACACATAAAAGTAGCTCTTAGTAATGTCCCCTTTATGAATACAGAAACGGATAAGAGAAAACAATAGCTATGTCTTGTAGAAATGGCATATTTTGCTAAATGAAATTGCTTCAACAGATCTATCTTCTTTTGCTAAAGCTGTCTTTGTCTTTAGATCTTTATAGAATGTATCGGCTTTTGTTAGATGTATTGTCTTCATAGTTTTCACATGTTTGTTTTCTTTGCATCCGCTTTAAAATACTTGATTTTGTTGTTATATTCATCCCACACCTTGCAGGTATCAGTCCGCGGGTGTTGAAAGTTAAAGTTTTCTACAAAAACACGCCTGTGTAGACCTAAATTTGTGAGATTGTACTGTTCAGGTTAGGATTTTTGTAGGTACAGTTTGTGCATTAGTGTAACACTGAGTTAAGGTGAAAAATACCGCCTGTTGATATTATCTTTTCTGCTGTAATGACTTTTTCGCTTTGGAAAACTATTTATAGAATCTTTAATGTCTTGTATAATATCCAGCATTATCTTGTTGGGTCTAGTATTGTGACGTACTCTCATACCTCTGAGAGGAAGTACATTCGGTGTCAGATGCCGTACTATTCTGTCGATCCTATTTTTTGTTATACCATGAATGCTAGCAAACGCTTTTTTGCATACCCTCAGTTCGACAGGTCTACTTCGAATTTTATATGAAAATGTACGACTGTTTGGAATACCACCACCACTCTTTAAGCGACGTCGCTGATTGGTTCTCACAGTTATTAAACCGCCTGAAGTAAAATACACCAAGATGTAATATCTGCATTACTGTGTTATATTCTTTTAAGACAATTTACCTAAATAGTGATCCTGGCCATTCTTGTCCCCTGCTTTCTCAAATGCTCTTAATACCTCAAGTTTTAGGTCATCATTACTTTCAAGATACTCTGATACAATTCAAACTACTTTTAACAGTAACGCAAAACACTGCAACACAATAGCAGAGGTTATGTGCAGAATACTGAACATTACAGTGCAGATTTAATATTAATATTTAACGACCAACAAAACAAGATACCTATCATTACCGACCGATGGGAAATTATAATGTTGGGGCAAAAATCAAACAGGTCCAGGAGCTCCCCGAATTTTGCTGCAAAATGTTTTTTCAGGTAGCTTCAAATATTGAATAACTTCGATACTTCCTACTGGATCTACCTAATCGTTGCAGCAAACGATAGTCATTTTTTTTACTACAAAATCTATACAAAATCCCATTTTCGCCAGAAAGTAGAACTGCCTGGTTCTTGCACTCACCCCTTCAATTCCAGTTATAAAGAGGCTATAAAAAATCCATGTCTTAGCTAATAGCATCATATTCATTATTTTTATCAATTTGGAATTTTGCTATTTCTGTTTTATGTTTGCTGTTTACACCATTGGTCTGCTGTCAAAGTAACACTTTTACATTTTCAATACTTATACATTTAACCGCCCATAGTCTCTTCAGATCTAAAATTGTTTTAATTATTCATTATAAGAAAATTTGTAACAAGTTAGAATCTAGACATTCAAAAGTGATACAAAAATCTTTTGGGTGTACACTAGCCAGAGATCGAAGTAACCATAGACCATTATTTTCAGACTTCATTGACTTGAAACCATCTAAAATAGAAAATTAACTGATTTGGGTAATTGGCCAAGAACTACGTATAATAAAAAGCATTGACGTTCTAGTACAGCTTTCTATTCTTGTAGTTTCAAGAGATCCAAGTGGTAAGTTACTATAAAAAAACCGCCTAATTATGATTCATAAAGCATAATATTAAAAAAACTACATAGAAAAATGGCAGATACTCCATATATTGCAGCAAGGCTCGATTTTTGTCAAGTTGCTCAAACACTGATTGGTTGACCGTTACCAAAAAAATTTTTTTTTGTCAGTTATCATCTTTATGCCTATAGATTGTTTTACAAAAAACATAGCACGCTGTAGTTTCATTGTTTTTTGTCCGATTTATATGATTTAAGAAATAAATATAATTATTTTGAGAAATCTACAAGACCAGCTAGATCGTTTTTAACATTAACTAATAGTATCAACAAAACGATAGTCAGGTGTTTGTTTAAATGCAATGACATATTTTTTCGACTGTTTCTTATAGACTCTTTTTCTCTGAATCCAAGTGTGCGTTTGAATATGCACTTACATAAGAAGATTCTTTAGAAAAACATAAAAATTGTGACACGCAATAGTATCTTTATTTGACTTAATTAAATGAATCAAGCCTTCCTTTGTCTTTTTTGACTTAAAACAATGAGTTTTATAGGACTAATCAATTTTGCAAATTGAGGTTTGATACTAAAGTTAAACAAAAATTATAAACCAAATAATAGCATTAAAATAGGCATTTGTTTGGAAATGGTCAAGCAACCAAGCCAATCTTATTTGGATCACTTGAGATGAATTGACCCTTTACGGATTAAAACGGTCTAGCGACAAAGTGAATATCAGGAGTTGGAAGATAGTTAAATGAAGTTGTGAAACCACAACACAAAGTAGGGAAACGCCGTTCTTGCAAAGAGCAATAGGGATTCAACTGATTTTGATCATTCTTCTTGCCCTTTCGGCGAGACGACCATAAAGTATCTTTCACTCTGAGTTTGTTTCTTATTAGAATTCCTTATTCACGCTTCATTGGAAGGTTAGCTAATCGTTTGACTATGTCTGTGCTTTTTCTGCAGTATCCTGTATCGTAGTAAATGTACATTTTTTAGACAAAAAAAGTCGGAAAATAGGCGGTAGTTAAATGGCGGATAATCAGATGGATGGGCCACGTAACCAGAAATAAGAAATAATCTACAGCCTAATATATTATTATAAATCGGGAAGTGACAAATAAGGTAACACTGATCGGTGATACCAATTTTGTCAAATTCAATTTAAATTGCAGTATCAATAACAAATCAGTTCTTAAGGAAGCCAAGCTGATAATCATTTGACATCGCTGCCTTTTAAAAAGTAAACCAAGCTCTAGTCTATTTGCTAATTTGCAACTTTTCCTTTTTTGGAGAGTCTAAAGAAGAATTATCTCACATCGGATTATAATTGTGTAAAAAAACTGACTTCATCTTATTGAATTGATTGACTATGCTGATCAGGGGTATGATTCTCGAACTGCAGCTACCTTGGCGTTTTCACAAAATACGCGATAACGGTGCAGTTTTGTATTAGATGCAAGATTTTTTCAAAAATCATAAGGCTAAAGTTAATGCTGCTTGGATTATAATATTGAGTGCGATTTCTGACTGATTCAAAAATAGAAATTCCCAAATCTTCTAATCTAGAGGATTGATAATTTTTCAGATTTGCTAACAGGATTAAATTGAAGATAGACCATACATAAAATTTCAAGGGTGCTTAAAAGATCAAATATACCTAATAAGCATTTTGAGAAACGTTCTAGGGTAAATGGTATAATTACTGGCCTCTCAAGACATGTATAGACTAGGTTAAAATAATCCCAAATCTAAACTTGTTTCAGAAATCTCGTTATGTGTACTGTCTTGTAACTTAAAGTGTACTCTTTTTTCTGGCGTTTACACAAAATATGAGTTTTCTTGTACAACCATATTTATGAAAACGCTACAAAAATTGATGAAGGACAGTTATTGTTTATTTAGGTACAGATTCTGGCTACCTACATAGATAACAATTATTGCTCCTATTGCTTCCGTCAAAAGGTTCTTTAAATAAATTACCAAAAGATGCTTAAAATAACGTTTACTTGGCAGGCATCGCAGACGAGAATTTGCTTGCAAAATCCAAAAAAAATGCTTAATAATAAAATAATGATTTTATTGACAAAGAAATATGGCAATACTTTCTTTCTTCAATTTTTTACTGCATGTAGCACATAAAAAGTCTTCTTGGGCAATTCTTGCATTTTATCCCAGGTTTAACCCATTAGTGCCCAGAATTATTTATTGTTTTTTATTTTAAAAATAAGACTATTAAGGCTACAAAAAACACACTGTAACGTTTTATCAATTTCTTTTAATTGCATATAGGAAGAAGAAGCTTGCAACTTTTTATGCCACTGGGCACATCAAATAGCAATTTTGGCATGAAATTAAAAATTAGGCTATTCTGAACATATTAACATTTCTAGCATATTTCAGTTACTGTGTACATAAAAACTGATAATGATACTAAGAAGAAGAAGAAAAAGAATGATAATATCTAAGCTTTATTTATGAAAAATCCCAAAACAGTCTTTAGGATGCAAAAATCACTACACACTTTTTACATTCAAGAGACGTTCTGTTGCCACAAACACTACATCGACGGTATTTACTCTCTTCCCTTTATTTATAATATGATCTTCGCATATCTTCTATAATACTGGATCGCCCTAAAAAAGAATTTGATGGACCTGGTCTAGCACATAGTGCTCAGTACAGTTTCAAAAGCTGCAGTGTACATTGCCGTCTGAATTCTAGTTGCAATATGTTATGCCTTAAGTGTCTATAAGGCAATCGTCCTTGAACAACACATACATCAATAGCGAAGCGGAAAGAGAGCCACCGCCATTTTTTAATTCTGATTGCTGTCCGATATGTAACGACAAATTGGTAATCTAGACGACTCCGCTCATATTAGTATTGCAGCTTGATACGGGCCCAGGAACTTTGCATTTATCTTGTCGTGGTTCTTTTTGAAATATCTTTGGGTATTTGCCATGGGATCTAATGGATCACAATTGGTAAGGCATGTAACTACGGCATTGTCACTCCATCTCACCAATAACAAACTTCTATTTGACATGTACCCATAAGAATCTCTTTCAGTTTTTTCAAATTGTTTACTATCGGATATTGTTATGTTTTTAGTGATTCTGTTTTGCCTAAGCGTCCCAATACCCCCAAGTTCCATTTGAGTCGATTCATCTAGTAATCTAATCGATGTAAATAAATTATCAAAATAAATGTTTGTACCTAGAAGCAAATTTGCTTTTTCTGCCAAGCCTAACACGTTCTTCTCGCCAATACCATCTTGTTTGAGGTAACTCTCTTGATGCACCACAGTAAGGTTCACTGTGATGTAAATATCCAGAGAGACTTGCTATACACCACAGTTTGAATCCGAAACGAATTGGTGTACCCCCTATAAACTGTCTCGTGCTGTGATGTCCATAATAGGAAAAACATCAGCAAAAGTAAACTTGTGAATACAAACTTATGTGTCAAATATTGTTGGATAAACTTAATACACTTCAAATTAAAACAAATTTTTCTAGGTAAATAAGGCGTATTTATAAAAACTGCTTGGTACATATATCAGAAAGCAGTATATGAATCGGGTCATTATCCATATTTGGCTTTAAAATTTCTAGAATTTGTTATTTCAATTTTTAAATTCATTGGCAACTTTATGTGCTTCGGGGCATTAATGGAGACTGTGTTATTGTTTGCACAGGGATAACATAATCCTCGCTTGAGTTTTTTATTTGCTTTAAATTTCACTTCATCTACCACGTCATCTTCAAACAACTTTTCAATAACGTCTTAGATTTTATTTGTCGTTTGGCTATCTTCATTGTTAAATAAATGTTTACAATCTCTAGAAAGGTAATAGTCGCTTTTTTATTTTTCCTCCTTCAACAATAAGAGTGGTACTTTAAAATCAGAAATATATTAACTTTCCTTCTTAGTCTTGTCTTTCTTCTATCAATTTATGTGTTTTTTTTTTGGTAATTTGATTTTTTAAATGTCTTGTTTACTTTAACTTTTTTGCTTCCGATTCTTTTTGTTTTAAATTGTTCTTGACTCCTCTTTCACGTTTCAATTTACGTTTTCCTGTAATTTATTTTGGTTTTCATTTTCTTTTTGATTATAGAAATATTTCCACCCAGAGGATGTTTCCATTTCTTTCTGGCGTTTTCGACCAGTAAAAATGCCTTTTTTACGTTGATACCCCCACATCCCAATAAAGTGTCTTGGAACAATGTCCTATATAGAAATATCTTCTGTATCTTCAGCCATTGTCATGTCTTGTAACAGTCTATTCTCATGAAATGTATTAACTACTGTAGAAATATTTCCTATATCTTCAGCTTTTACTATATCTTGTGTCAGTCTGTTCCCATCAAATATACTTCTTCTGTGGAAATATCTTCAATCGTTACTATAATTACCTTGTAATAAGCTATTCTGCAATTTGTCCGAATTTTTTCTTTGAAATTCCTTTCAAAGTTTAACCAACATAAAGAAATCGTCTTCATTGTTGTCAGATATTAAATCTTTAATTAGTTGGAACTGTTCAAGTCGTTTTTGCCCTACAATACTTTTAAATTTGGAATAAGTCAAAAAAGGAAGAATTTTGTCTTGAGTTCTTGTTATGGATACTACTCTTGCCGAGACACTTATTTTAGCGTCGAGTGTGAAGCTAGACGGTCGACCTGGAATTGAGCAGTGCAGTAACGCCCGGTATGGGAATAGTATCGAAACCACCAACTGGGGTTGCGGGCGTCTCCATCCAACAACAGCTGCGATCCTGCGTTAGGGTGGGCGTAGGGCTAGCTCCATAATCTACACACCACTTTTTCAGCTCCTCCAGACCGGTCTGCCTGGGGCGGGCAGACCGCGACCATTTCCAAGTCCTTACAGGCTCTGAGCTTGGGGCTCCTCAGACCTGTACTCCGCATCTTCGAGAAATTCCTGTACCAGCCATTGCCGCCTGCGTAACCCCTTCCCCCTCCTATCCGATTCCCTCCCAAACCTTTGTGGTTTTAAAAATAACCGTTTCGCCAGCATCTAACCAAATTCCAATCATCAATTATCATTCGTTCTTCCTCTGCTACTACTATCCAACCTTACTCTGTCGAATGCCGCCAATGTACCATCATCCTTTTATCATTCACCATTACAATTCGGGGTCCACCATCAGCACATATATCTCAAACTTCATTCAACTCAACTTAACCAAAACTGCTGCGACGCCAACACCAAAGTTCCAATCGATCAACATCCAGCCATCATCACAAAAGCCACCGCCAAGCACTTCCTTCTGGGGTATCTACAAATTAAAGAACTAACCAAATTCTACTCATCTCAACTCCACCACAAACAGACGAGAAGAGCTTTCATCTTTATCAATTTAAGATTACTAGAGCTGAAGAGAATGCCAGTAGGCTTCTAAGGCCGCCACGCCTCGACGTGGAATTATGATGATTAACAAACACTTACTAAAATTCATGGGGTTTACGTTACTGATTTTATTACATCATCATCTATGACGATTTTCAAAATAGGAGTAAAATTAGCTTGGGGTATTTTTTCTGTGGGATGGTATCTTCTCCAGTTCTGTTTGCACACTTGGAAAAAA